>JARCZZ010006768.1:17844-148212 GCA_030323915.1 Brotogeris chrysoptera | reverse complement strand
CAGTGCCTCACCACCCTTACAGTAAAGAACTTCTTCTTCATATCCAATCTAAACTTCCCCTGTTTAAGTTTGAACCCGTTACCCCTTGTCCTATTACTATAGTCCCTAATGAAGCGTCCCTCCCCAGCATCCCTATAGGCCCCCTTCAGATACTGGAAGGCTGTTATGAGGTAACCAGACAAACTCACGTTTCCTTGGGAAACCAGGCTAGTAACAGCCTGGTAAGGATCCATAGTCTTCCCTGGCTTTAGAATAAAATAATTACTATAGGAATTGCTGTATTAGTGCACACCTTAATGTGGCAGGAGAAACCAGCTCCCATCTCCCATATCGCCATGGAAAGGTTGAAGGCAACATCTAGTGAGATCTAAAACAACCAGCATCTGCCCTTTCCAGAAACGTCCTGACACCTGCTCTGCCAGCAGAGCATCTGTGATCCCTCAACTAGCCCAGTAGACCCTAGTCACACTAGTTTTTCACTGTAGGTTTTGCAGCCCTGCAACAACCCTACATTAGACTGTTTTAAAAGGAACAGATAACTATGAGTCATACCATCAAAAGGCACGATTTGGCTCTAAGTCATAAATGCTGTGTTGAGTTCCTTGATGGGCAAGGTCTGCTAGTGTGACCCGGCTCCTTCTTGTCCCCCCTACTCCCATAACCTAACAGAAAGAAAACCTCCTTAGCTACTTGATTTCATACAAATGCTACTTCTTTGTTTCAGCAGAGCTTGGCCAGCTTTGGAATCCAAGACCAGCTTTGTGCCCACCCTGCTCAAGCTTTCTAGCAATGACTTTGTTCCAGTGTGTGTCACCCAGCCTGTGGGATAAATGGAAACTTCAGTGTTTATGAGTTTTCATTTTCAGTGCTCAGAGTATTTTCAGTGTTGACTCACAGAGTGATTTTTAAAGGAATGATTACTTCCAGATGTCATGCACATTTTGCTCTGAAGGAATACTGCAATCTTTGTTAAGGTTACAGAGCTAGAAAGACTGTTTTCCCCTATCTGAGAGGCTCTCTTGAGAGGATTTGGGAACACTGTGTCCCATGTGGATCCTACAAATGCAGGTGAGAGCAAGACCCAAGGTCTCTGAAAAACACGCTTGGTTGGTGACACACTTTGTAAAGCCAAAACGTTGAGTGTGTATCAGTGATACAAGTTTAGATTTGCTCTATAGTGAGAACATTGTGTTGGGGCGATGCAGTAAGACCCAGTTAAAACCAGACATTCCTAGAAGACCTAGATCTTCAGTTCTATAGGAACATCCTTGGACTAGATGCAAACACACTTTTGACGATGCCAAGTCCTCTTTGACTTCCTTGTGTAAAGGATGGGAAAGATAGAAATTCTCAAAGAAGAGGCACGGGGGGGAATAAAACATTGCCACTGGAGACACGTTCAGTCTTGACTGGTTTTGGTTGCACTTCTTCAGTCAGCTAATTTCTGGGCTTTCTCTCTGGCTCTTAAAATACGTGTGCACGTATCAGAGTAAGGTAAAGAATTCATATAAAATGGTTCAAAGAGAAGGTCAGAGCACATAAAAATACAATATTTTCCCTTCTGGGAATCAGTAGTTATATTATCCAAACTTGGAGAGCATGCTCTAAATTATTCCTGAGCACCTTCAAAGTTGCATCTGTTTGGGTGCTGTGCTTACAAGAGCTGCGCTCTGTCGCACTATGTGTTACCTAATGAAGGCTCCTGAATCCATTATCCTAAATCTCCAGTTCGAGAAGGCGTTATTTCCATTAACATAACTGATTACTGAAAGGCAGATGTGTTCTACGCATCTGGCACAACAGAAGCATAAGCAGGATTTCATGTGAGGCCTGCTAAGAGGAAACATAGATAGGAAGAGATCACCTACTCAGGACACGTTGGGAAAGCGTGTTTGGACACAGATCAGCTAAAACACTCATACCAAGACAAGAATGACTGATGATAACAGAGCGGTTGCAGTTTGTTAGCTGTGAAGTCCTGCAGGTTTTCTTACTTGCAAAGAAACTTCGTATTGCATCGATTAGGGCTGCTGAAAGTTGCTGGAAAACGTTGAACAGCTGAAAGTGAAATGTGGCAGCTTTGGGGGAAAAGTAACAGTTCATGGTCATCAGTCTCTTGATAACAGAGAGCTTTAGTGAGATTTACGTGTACTATTTCAACCCTTCTGCCATGAAATGATCTATTTTCTATTTTTAGAGCTATTTTGGTTCTATGAAATACAGTAAAACCCATCCTGCACCATTGGATTAGCGAGATTTATGAAGTTTCCTGGGTTTTTTTCCATCCTGTATCAAGAAAAAAGATCGAAATTGCAAAGCACGAATGAAAAATTAAATGATCTCATTGCTCTACAACTAAGAGTGGGTGGTGTTGAAAACTACTGTCCTAATAACACAGGACAAGACTGACAGCACTAAAAAAAGGGCTAGAAAGAAAACACAGCTAGAAATAAACCATCCTCTGCATCAGAGCACTGCTTAATAGGTAGGAAAATATGTTCCTATTCCCACAGAAATAGATTATACTGAACAGCATCATTTTGTGTACAACGCCTACTTCAAAATGGCCCAAGAAGCTGTAATACCTAAAATAAGAAAACAACCAAGCTTGTGTCCATATTCTACAAAGCTCCAAATTTCATTCTGATACTACAGCATGAGAGCAGTTATAAGGACATGCTAAAGTACATTGAAGAATTCAAAGAAACACAGATTTAACTTAAAGGCTTAACTGAGTAAGTCCCAAAGACCTCCAGGAGAGCTTAGGTCTATGTTTAAGAGATTCCTTGAATAGGGCCAATTAATTTTAGTTGAAGGCATGCAAAGCTGAAGCTCTACAAGACTTATAATACTGATGGGAACAGGCTGTCGCCACCAAATCTGCACCCCCAAATGCACTTACTATCTTGCTGTCTGAACACTAAGCAACTAAAATATTAAGAGTTTGAGAGATGATATTCTAAGAATTCAGTCAAAAAATTAAGGTCCTTTCCAACCCTAACTATTCTATGATTCTATGATTTGGTGTTGGTAGGGCCACCTGTTATCACAAGCTGCTCAGTATGTGTCTTCACATTACCTTATTTTCAACTGCCTCTAACTTTGTCAAGATACAGACTTTTTTCTATATCAATGTCTGATACAATTACATATTTCTTTGCTATCAATGAAGATGTCTCAGTCATCACCAAGATGAGATTCCAAAGTGTACTTTTTGCCCAGGTTGAGGCTGCCCATAATTTTGTTGAATAGTCTCATTGCTTCCAAAGTAAAGCCCGGGGCTGGGATTTGCCACAAACTACCGCAGTCAGGAATGCCCATTTGGCATCCCCGCAGACATTATCCCAAACCTGATCAGGTCCTGAGCCTGGTAGAAAGTAAATCACAGGCTCAAGAAACCCTTGTCTGAAGGTGAAGGGCTGGATTTGCTGGCATCCAGCTGCACTGGCACATTGCTCAGCTCCTCTCTGCATACAGCACAGCCACAGGCTTTGTTGCAATGCACAATACAAGGGACTGAATTTACACATCATTTAATCTCATTCTTTCCATTCTGATATTCCCTAGTGCTTGGGTGCTTCAAGTCCTTTTAGGATGAAGGACATGAAGGACACAAAGCCATCCGCAAAGCCTTCATACAAAAGCACCACCAAAATGCTCCTCAAATGCATTTCAACTAAAAGCAACACAAAACAAGGGTAATAAACAGTCCACAAAGAGAAAAAAGAAACCAGTTTCATTTTCCTTTAACAGCCAAAGGAGCTACACGTTAGGACAGCCCATGTTGACCATGGCCCATGCTTGTTACACAAGCATGGGCTCCACGTTAGAGGTGCTTCCACAGGTCCCATAAGCACAAGCAGTGCCAGGACATTGCCATGGCACACTACTGGGGATACACACTGCTTTTACACATTTTAAATAATACTTGGTACTACTTATTTATAGCTCCACCATCAGGTGCTATTGGAAGAGGTGCTATGTAAAGACCCAAATCAAATCAACTGTTAGGCTCATTTTAAAAGTCTTCACTTTAAAACAGGACTAACTCTTGATAGCATCCAAATCTTGCAACATGACTAATTTTAAGCAGCAGAAATCCTATGAGATCTGGTATTTAGCAAGATTTCTCATCCACATGCCTTCCAGCTTGAGAAGCAATTCAGAACCACAGCGATGGGCACGCATCCAGCTTTAAAGATACGACATGGACTAATCTCTATTTTAATCCCCCCTTCTCTCCCGCTGAGTATTTTAAAAAGCAAGTTTTTGGCTTTGAAATTTCTGACTTTATCACTCAAAGTCTGGAGCAGATACCTCTTGGTTCAGTTGAGAATGAAACCATTAATGACCTTACCTGGCAATTAGCTTTCCCTGTTCTCTGACTTGCGTGAAGAACAAGGCGCTGTCCTGCCCAGCCAGTGTGGATCAGCAGTGCTGGCAGCTGGTGGAGGATGGAGACTGCTGTCCCTTAGGGGCCATGTCCCCCTGGGATATCCCTTTCTCCAGCTGTGGCCTCCAGAGTCCTCTTCTCACTGCACTGGAACGTCTCAGAAACCCTCTTAACCTGTGTTTGCACAGGTGGAAGCAGTGATTTGAGCACTGAGACCACCAGGTCAAACCATGGACATCATCGACATCCAGACACTGGATAAAAGAACAGCGCTGACTTCTCTATGTTGGCGCTCCATATTCCAGCTTGACGCTGATGGAATACCTTTAACTATCCTTCAACACAGTGTAAACTTGCTTAGATTGAGTTAGATTGTGATGGAGATTAGATCTTTCGTGTATGATGCAGGACACAACAGGACTTCAAGAACCTGTCGAAGCCTCTGAGCTTTTCTGCAATGCAGTAGGTTAAGTTGCAGAGGAGCACGAGAGTCCCAAGGATGTGTCAGTGATTCAGTGCACCAAGCTCTGAGCAAACATGCCCAATGGACGATGCATCCCAGTGATCTGACAGCAACCCTGCCTGTGCAGCACCAAATTGCCCTGGATTGGCTTCCCTGGCTTATTCATCAGCCCCCTGCAAACCAGTGGTAGGGAGAGAAGCTTGCTTTTCCTGACACCATCCAGCTGCCAAACATCAGCATCCCTCTGCATGGGGCAGCATGTAGCCCATGTGGGCAGCAGCCTGCCTCAGATTCACCTCCTGAGCAGCACCAGTTGCAGTGAAAGGTGGTGGGAGCAAGCAGGGCAGGGGTGGGAAGCAAATCTGTGACACTTGCAGAAGGCTGTGCCATCAGGAAAATAAAATAGGATGTTTCAGTTGGAAGGGACCTACAGTGATCATCTGGTCCAACGGCCTGATCGAACAAACTGCCTGACATACTAAATACCAAGCAGCAGCCTTAATTCTGGTATTTCCTCCCTTTTAAGTCTCAGAAGTTGCAAACAAACTTACTCAAAGTGTAAGCTTGCATGAGTAATTTATTAGGTTATTTGAAGTCTTTCTCAGAGCTGGAGGGTGAACATGATGTCCTTATATCTTGATGCTTATAAATAATTCAGGACACGGCAGAGCTCTTCACTGAAAACTACTGCAGCCTTTTCCAGAGCTGGTTTCCAACCCTGTGCAGGACAGCTGCATAAGATAACGTAGAAATGAAAAGCAAAGCACGCTGATCCATATTCCATGACTTGCCAGCTGCTGCCAGGGCAGAGGCATGCGTGGTCCTGGCAGGGAGGGCAGAGCCTCAGCTCTGGAGGAGCCAGGTCTGCATGGTGCCAGTGCCGGCTCAGGAAGTACCATTTCCTATCCCAGGCAAAAGGATGCAGGGACTCACTGGTTTGGCCACTGGGAAGAAGCCTGTGGTGTGATGGGGAGGCTGCTGCACCCCAAGTTTGGGGTGGGTGAGGAAAGCACAGCATGGCCAAGCTAAAGATGCTGATACCCCACAGGCATCTCTAACCATCTTGATAGTTAGGTGCACCCACCTCTCCCCTGCACCATGACAGCAGAGGTAACAATGGGCACTAAGGGAAGCAGTTGGCTGTGATCAAAGCAGCAAGCTGATGGGCAGCAGTTTTAACAAGCTGACTTACCAAGAAAGCCCTAGAAAGGGGCAGCGGTGAGGCCTCTGTGTCAAAAACGCCGGCTCCCCCTCTAACAGCACAGCTACTCACACACTTCTCCTCTTGCTTTTTCATGTGGCCTGTAGATTGATCCTTCACCTCCATCTCCTTCAAACCAAACGTGCCGAGTAAAAATGAAGGTTATCAGGAACCATTCTTTTCTCCCCCTAGAGCAAATGAGACATCTGAGGTTACATTTCCTTTGAACATTGAAGAGCCACTACCAGGCGTAATGTAAAGCAGCTGGATTGACATGATTTCATGTTTCCCCATGAGGAGGAGAAGTAGCACAGCCAAGCACTGTGTGCAGGCAGGTTTACCCCCCGGGGAAGTCACCACTACCTCTGTGCTCATAGGAGCTGTAGAGCTGGGTGCCCCTCTTATTCACTGCTCATTTGGATGCATCCCCCAGGTCCTTCGGATGGGTTTCCTTTAGGGTCAGAATGAACAAGCTATAGCAGCGACACTCACAGCTTCAGGCTTGGGTAGGCATCACCTAATTCCATTGATTTCAATCCTGCAAAGCTGAAATGAAAGACGGTTGTGTTGGCTCTCAGCCTGTCACAGGTAACAGACGGCCTGTTGGGTTACATTTGGAGCTCTCCACAAAGTAATTGCGCTGAAAGACCTCTGCGCTATTGCCATACCAATGGTAATTACTTAAAGCATTAACAGAAGTGCTCTGCGCAGGACCTCAAAAAGAAGGGAGGGGAACATACCAGAAACTACAAACTTCAACACCGTGCAAAGTGTTGGTCTGTGTATTTTACGCCTACTTGTGCCTTGACGTTACTTGTGGAGTCTATTGATTACAAAAACATGTTTAATTTTGCCTGTGATCAAACACATGATGCGGCAGCAAGCAGCGCACCTCAGGGAAATGTCACAGTTTTGGGGATGGTGAGTGGGCAGCACAGCTCTCAGCACATGAATTAACACCACCATTCTTTAAACATTCCAGTTTTTCCATTGCTTTGCCATGCTTTTTCAGTACAAACACTAGCTGTCACGATCAGCGCCCCTGCTGCAACATCTCTGCCTGCATCCTTGCAGAGCATCCCCACGGCTCACTCACAAACCTAAGAGCGGGACTGTTCTTAACACTTATAGGCCAGCAGCTGAAAAGTGCCCTTTAGCCCAAGTGAAAAGCAGCACCTCACCCCAAAAGCAGCCACCAGGAAGGTACATCCAAAGGTATGTGCAGGAAGCACCTTCCGGAGGCTTTGTTGCTGCTGCGGTACTGATGGCCAGGGTCTGACAGCAGACCAGCACACATTGAGACCCAACCTGACTGCTTAGAGGAAACAACCAACCTCCAAACCATTTTGAATTGGGACACTTCATTTAGGCCCCAGCACAGAGCAAGCTAAGGCTGGCAGGTTACGAGACCCTCATAAACCAGGTTTGATACGGTCTGTTGCGACACGAGACCACAACGCGGGGCTTGGAACTTGCAAGGAGGGTGCTGGTAGGTGAACTCCCACAGCGACTTTCCTACTGCCTGCTGCAGCAGCACTGTCCCGAGGGAGGGAAGCGGGAGGGAAGCGGGAGGGAAGCGGGAGGGAAGCGGGAGGGAAGCGTTTCGAGCCGGGATGCGCGGCCGCTCCGGGCAGGGCTGCGGAAGCTCCCTCTCGCGGCTGTTCCGCGCTTCGCTGGGAGGCGGAGGGACACCGGGACCCCCAGGCTGGGCAGTCGCGGGCATCCGGGATGCGGCATCATCCACGGCAGAGCCCGCGCTTGGTTTTGCCTCCCGGGGAAGCGGCCGCCCCATGTCCGACCCCCAGCCCCAATGACGGCGCACTATAACAGGGGTCCGATAACAGGGGGTCTGACAGGTTCGGCGAGGAGAGCGGCCTGGAGAAGAAATTCAGCCACAAAACTCTCCCCCGGGTTGTGAGGAGTCTGTTGGGAGAACGACCTTATCAAAACCCGCATTTTGGAAACTTACTGGGGACGATTTAAAAGGCCAGTCCTAATTAGGGACGAGACAAGGGGCAATGGCTTTGGCTTTAACTTGCCAGAGCGGAGATTGAGATGAGCTCTCAGGCAGAAGCTCTTCCCTGTGAGGGTGCTGAGGCGCTGGCACAGGGTGCCCAGAGAAGCTGTGGCTGCCCCATCCCTGGCAGTGTTCAAGGCCAGGTTGGAAGTGCTTGGAGCAACCTTCTCCGGTGGGAGGTGTTCCTGCCCATGGCAGGGGTTGGAACTGGATGAGCCTTAAGGTCCCTTCCAACGCAAACCGGTGTGCGATTCTATGATTCTAACCTGGGGGAGACTTGGGACAGAGGAGCTTGAATATCCGATATCCAGCAAAATCAGACAAAAGGCAGGTTAAGTGGTTAAATTCTCCCCTCTTTAGCACAGCTTCCCCATTCTAACTCACCGCCATCATCACAGCCTTGGCTCCCCGTGGCCTCTGTGCAGTAATTCCATTGTGTGCCCTGTGTTTCTGACCAGATCTCACCCACTGTAAGCACTGCAATATGTTAGCACAGGGCAGCGAGTTCAGCCTGGAATGCCTCCAGCCCGCGGACACCCAAGAAAATCTAAGGTGCCTTTGCTGTCCACGCGGTTCTCTGAGGCTGTTTGACAACAGTTATCGGTGGCTACTTTTTTAAATGAAAGGAGTAGTGAGAAAATAACTTTGTGGCATATTGGGCTAGCAGATTGCTCAGGCATTGTACAGCGACAATAAAGCCTCGAGGATCCTTTGACTGACATATGTAATGAATGTAGCTGTCAAACTTCTGCGCAGCAATTTTATCTTGCATTGACAAGCTATTTCACTGGCCAGGGTTTTGCATAAAAGGAGTAATTCACATTGTTGTGGTGCTGCTATTTACAGAGCCCAGAGGACAGGGGCATTGCTTCAGTGTAAATATTAATATCCAAGTTTCGTTTGAAATACATAATTCTGTATGCAACATATACTACGCGCACATCTTGGCACAGGGACAGAGGCATTATTCTGCGGAGAGAAGGGGGCCTGGAGCTGCCGGGGTTGTTGTTCATTCACTGATTCATTATGTGACCTTTGAAAAGGCACTTAGTCATTCTGCAGTTTAATGTTGCTGTCTGCAGAGTGGAGAACAAAGCCCCAACACAAACCACACTCACCGTTATCAGTCAGAGTAGCAGAGGTCTAAGAGGCAGCACAGGGTCAAGGGACTCCTCCGAGCAGCCCTTGCGTGCACGAAAGCCAGAGGCATGCCCGGGATGGATGTGCTCTTCTGAAACAGCTTCTTCTTCCTACCAAAGCAGTGGCAGGGTCAGCTTGGGCTGCCAAGCACAGCATCTCCTGCTTGGCCATCGCCTTAACTGTGGTTATGATCAATGACTTGCCATAGAAGCACTTAGCATTGGAGAAAACAGGCAGACAACAACCAAGCGTGCAAATCAGAACTTAAAGGAGGACCCCCCTCATATGTATATATACATTTTATATATATACATTATATATATAAATATATATACACGCATATATGTACATTATATATAAAAATATATATAAAAGCAAGGATTACTCTCACACCATTTGCTATGCAGTCAAGCCCACGATGGGTTGCGTATCTAAAGGCAGGGAATACAAACTCATATCCCCAGGGAAAGGTAAGCAACTCCTCAAATTGTCTGTCGAAGCTATTATTAGCCCTGCACTAACGTTGACATAACCTTGAGCCCAAAGCCACAGCGTGCAAACGTTGTATCCACAAAGAGAGATATTCACAGCTCTGCAGCTCGAGTGCGCTGGGCTTATACCCTGGTACCAGTATTGTTTGAGAAGACTGTAATTATAGAAAGGACTTGCACAGCACAGACTTGGAGAGGGCACAATAACCCAGCTTGGGGTGCTGGGGTCGGTAGGCACATCGTCTTCTAAGAGTGCAACCAGCTTTGTTTGTTCAGTCATTCCTTCATTCATTTTCACTTTAAAATGCCAAGAAATTCCAGAGATGGGAACTTCTTCTCTGCGCCCCCAAAAACAGTACTGCCTGTGAAAAAGCCAACTTGGTAAGGTGAGCATTTCACAGTCTGTTTATGCACTAAAACATATATAGCTAGGAAAGAGAGCAGGAGCTCTATGTCACTGTGCCTTGGGTCTTAAAAAGAGAGAAAGGAGCCAGGACAGAGCAGAGAAGAGGGAAGGAGCCTTATCCTCATTCATACCATAGCCCTGCAAGCCTTCAGCCCCGAAGATGTGCCTGTATAGTGAAACATCCACGGAGGACACTCTTGTTTGACACAGAGGGGTTCTTCTGCAGATGGACTTCCAAGGTGGGAACTGAGCACCAAGGTGGCAATACATACCTATAGATTCCACATATAGATCCAGCCTTAAGCCCAGGAGTGATAAAGGTTTGGGGGATCAAGCCTGGATGGTTTAAAGGGCAGATTCAAACAGCTCAAGGTGGCTGGAAGCAGCACTCGTGCTTCTGGGCTGCCACGTTCGCTATCTAAGACGAAGGTACAGACTTCACTGAGCACACGAGCACAAGGATGCTCCTCTCTGGCTTCGAGCTGGCACCTTCTTAAAAGCAGCACTCGTTGGTTGGAGCTGAATGGCAGTGCCACCTTCCCCCCCCCCCCCCCAGTGCTCAGCCTTCCCTGGTGTCAATGGCAGAAAATGGCACCTTACTTGGCTTTGCCAAATCGTAGCACTGAGAATTTGATTCCAAACAGTTCGGCATCTGCTTGAGCCAAAATAGTTCAGCCATTTCCAGGAATATTACAAAGGGGAAAACGTACCGCTTGGCACACGTTAAATAAACGCAGACAAACTTTTCTATGAGGATCTCCAGCTTCAGAAGGGGAATTCTGAAACTTGGCAGAGGGGCAGCCTTTGAGGTAGAAAGTGTCTATCCCCATTAAAATCCACCCAACTTTGGCCAGATCACAGAACAAGTTAGAACTGCAGTGAAAGGCTCCATAAGGCCTTTAAGGCTGTTGAAGACTTGCAGTTACCTGCTCTTTCTGCTGCGGGCAAGAGGTCCCTCACCTCCCGCAAGCCTCAGGAACACAGCTCCCTTTGAGCTGTGAAGGAAGGTGGACACAGACCTATGGCCGCAAGAGGCACAACCGAAAACCAAGTTGGTCGAGGGCAAGGAAGAGACATGGGCTGGGGCCCTGGCAAAAGCAAGGAGTGCCAGAAAAGAGACCAAAAGACACAGAGATTTGCTTCAAAATGGATCTGCCTTTGGGAGTTAGCCGGAGCAGAGGAAAGGGAAGATGGAAAGGGATGGGGAATAGGACTGGCTAGGGATGGAGACCTGGACTAACAGAGGTGGAAGAAGCAATGCAGGCAAGAAAGTGGTTTGCTTCCTGCCAGCCAGCAGCAGCTTGTGCACACCCATATCCTCAGTTGGTTATGCCTGCATAGCCCCTCCATGGCTGGGTGATGAAGGTATGGAGGCGAGGGGGGCCTGGAGAGACCAGCATTTCCATCTGATGTCTCCATCATTTCCCAAACTTGATGGAATTTCCATGTGAAACACACCCTAACTTCTGTGACAAGTTTTTGGTTGGTAAGAACTGAGGAAACTGAAAGAGGGCGGATTTAGTTTAGATAGGTGAGATCCTGGCACAGGGCTGCCCCATCTCTGGCAGCGTTTACGACCAGGTTGGATGAGGCTTGGAGCAACCTGCTCTAGGGGAAGGTGCCCCTGCCCATTGCAAAGCCAACAAAAGCAGCCATTTCCACTGAAGGCTGGAGGGATACCCAGCGCCTCTGCCCCGCTGCTGCTCCTTGGGTGGTTGGTCCCCCCGAGCCCACGTTGGAGCAGTGATACAGTAATTCCAATACGCAGAGGCACAGCTGGAAGAATTCACGTTGAGCAGACAATCTCATTGCCAACATCTAATAATGAAGGCTTGAACGTGCCGCCTCGGTAAAACTCTTTAAATAAGGTTTGCATAAAGTAGGGGGAGAGTTTCTGGAAGAAATACAAATATAGGCCCTCATTCTGAGAACGGTTGCACAAACCCAGACTCTTGCATTCAGGTGCCACCTCACCGACTTTGATGCAAAATCAAGGCTATTTGCTTTAAAAGCAGAGAGAACATGTCTTCAAACTGATGTGGTGGTAACTGCATTTGTTAACCATCCAGGGGACTCTTATACCATGGAAATGTGGTCTGAGGACTGGCAGATAAATGCTTTTGCATTTAAAAGGAGGAAAGCAGTATCTGCATTGTATTTGTGGCATGAATGGGACTGTTGGCCTATGAGAAGGTGGGCTCTCGCAGGGCTCCCATTCATCTCGAACAAATAGGGGTTAAGAGGATTTACAGATTTACAATGAAAGCACTCACCCGCTTGACAACATTGCAGCACTGCAGCAATTCCTCAGTCTTGGCTCGGGGAGAAAGAACAAAGCCAGTCAACCTCCATCTGAATAAGCATGTTCAGTAGAGTTTATCCAGACCATGCTGTTCCTTCACCACAGCCCCCAGGGATTTACAGCCCAGCACACCAAGGCAACAGTTTTAAGGCAAACATAAAGACCTATGGAGGAAGTACCTGCAGCAGCCATAGGCATAACAACTCCACCTTTCATAGAAGGGTATCTTTTCCATGATGTTCAGCAGACTCTGCAGTCCTTTCCTGTGGGACCTCAGCAGACATTCTCCACGTACAGAGAGCTGGCATGTCAGCATCACCATAGAGGATGGTTTCAGTTTGTTAACTGCTGCTAGGAAAAGGATGCTCGTTCCTCTTACCAAAAAACTCCAGTGGCTCCAAAGGAGGAATCAAAGGAAAAGTTAACATACCTCTTAACTCCTTCCTTCAGGACACATCCACCATTCCCCTTCCTCAGCCACAAAGCAGAAGCAACACCAGAACTTCAATATATATGTACACTTGGTACATAAATGGACTAGAAGGGTAAGGTCTGCAAATGGCACTCAACAAACACTTCTGCATTGCCAGACTGAAGTGCTCGGTTAATGATTCACCCTAAGCAACCAGGCAGGGAATTAAGGCAAGGAATAAGAGAGAACATCCTCCTTCCATGTACTGGCTGAATTAAGGAGGAAGAGCTAGCTCGATGTGGAAACAGTGAAAAGAGAAACTTCACACCCCGGAGTGCTGCAGCAAACTCTTCTCAGTAGTCGGACTGGGCTTACGCAGCAGGTACGGCTGGACCTAAGGAGTCAACCCAGCACCACGTGGACCTTGCGTTTCATTTGGCATGAGAAGAACCCGTATCCTTTATACAGTCATTGCCTCCCAAGTGGGGAAACTGAGGCATAGGAAGCCCATTTGGCTGATTTCCTGATGGACAACTGGAGAGCAACAGGCACAGCTCCAGGCTTGCGGTGGTTGCAAACCCCATCTTTCTTCTTATGCCTCCGAAAGCTGTCTGCAAGGCTAAGGCAACGTGGCTAGCCATTTTACAGAGCATTGCAAGCAAATGACACACTTGTTGTTTACATGTTTTTGCCCACGAGACAACTTCGATATGCACCGTGAAACACATGCTTTCACAGAAACCCGAGCAGGCAAGCCACACAACCAGGAACAGTAAAATATCCTTCTGCTTGGAGCAGACAACTTTAACAAGGCTGTTCTAATGGGAAGAGGATTTGGTAGATATTTTAAAACGTTGGCAGCCGTTTTTGCTAGACAGAGTTTTATGATATCATCCATTTTAACGATTGCTAAACTGTAAAAGAACATCATTTCAGACCCAGCAAAGGCCATACTAACAGCACAGAAGACTACGATTTCCTTGTGCACTTCGGGAGACATGAGGTCAGGCCACTTTTGAGTGCAAGGTCTCCACAGTACTTACTTCTTCCCCATGCGCTTGGCTGTTCACAGGACAACTTGAGCTATTAGAATGCTTCCACAAAGGACTGCATAGAATGACCATGTTCCCTTTCCCTTTCGAGGGCTGCGTAAGCAGATAAGTGATTCCATGTTCAGTAACTAAAGTTAAGATCCCCTCTGCCCATAGCCTCCTGCAAAAATGCAGCTATTCTGCTGGAGAAACCACATCCTGCTCTCCGTCGTATGTGGATGGGGCTCTGTCAAAAGAGAGAGCCCAAGTCCAGCAACCTTCCAGGGCTGCTGATGATCTCTTGAGAGTCCACAGCAAACATTTCTTTGCAGTCCCAACAGTTGGGTCACTTCTGATGAGCTATAACATTCCACATCGCCCAGGAACAGGACTGACTTTTTAACCAAACCAGATCCAGAGGTGTTCTTATGGACCAAATATACTCAGCATCCCCTAGCAAATAAAACCTTCTTTCCAACTCAGACCTTCGGTACAGATGGAAAACTATTGCCCATGTTTTCCCAGCACTTGTGCGTCCAGTAGCGTTTGGAGTCACCGTGCAGTAAATCCACTCATGCTTGCCAGAAAACTGGGAATCCAAGGCACACGCACACACACTGTGGAGCACATACTCTGCCTCCACTGAGGGCATTACCACGCTTCTGGCAAGTCTTACTTCACGTATTGCCCATGGCTGCATGGTGGATTCATGGAAGGCTGACCCTGCTGGAAAACAAGTCCTACCAAGTACGTAGAACTCACACGCATGCAGTCAAGGACCTTCCAAGCATCAGATAACCCATGTAGCACCTGCTCCACATTCCCAGCTTAGGCAAGGGGGATTTGACGCTTCTTGGATCAAGTCCTGCATCTGCAAATTCTAATAGCCACTAATACAGACAGTAGTAGCACTACAGAGCCCTTTTTCAGACTCGACAGCTCTTTCCCCACCTCCTACACGCCTCAGCACGTCAGAAAATCAGACTGAAGTGCCTGACTTCTGCCTTCAGCCAGCTGGTTTGCACAGACCTCATGCTTTGTGACTGAGCATCTCCCACAGCACTAGCAGTTGGCCTCCAGCATTGCTGACACGGACAGGCAGGCAGGGTGGATGGTTGCGTTGGCACCACAGTGACAGATCCCCTGGGTATCACCATGCTTCACTTACAGGATGTCTCATGGGTGTTTCGACTCGAACGCGATGCTCACCCTGTCTGCAGCAGACTGAGGGTCAGGCTGAGGTGCAAACACCTGCAGGAATTAGGCAAGAAGGATTTTGCTGCAGAAAGCAAGCCTGGTTTTGAAGTCTGCCCTAGCTATCAGTAAGAGAGAGCCTCCAATGCGCAGGCAGAGGCATCACATCGCAAGCAGTCTCAGTGAAACGTGCCTATTTATGGTGGCAAGCTAAAGGTGCTATGACTCAGGTGCCTGAGCAGGGATCTCTAATAATACCTTCCAACTACATGTAATATGTAAATACGCTATGTGGGCAGGAAACGCATGGGATAAGAAGGCATTTATTAGAATTATTTTAAAGGAACTTTTAAAATATTTAAGTATTTAAACTATTTACAGCACAGCAATAGCTGCTGGGAAGAGAGCTGGAAGGAGATAAACTCCTTTTCCCCAGCTTTCTTACTGGCCATTTGGCAACACAAAGCGAATTCCACTCTTCTGCCTCAGTTTCTTTACTTTTATAGCCACACCAGACAATACTGAACTGTTTAATAAACTGATTTGAGTTTTGCTGATGGAAAGGAATTTATAAAGCCTGGTGTGATTTATAGCAATGTAATACAAGGGTATTTAAACTGTGGCTTCTTCTGACAAAGCAGACTTTCTTGGTTGGTGTTCATAGCAAACTAACCTACTAGGAGAAATGTTGGAGCGACAGCAGCGAGGAGCAGATGGAAGAGGCAGGAGATGTGCATAGCTCTGCACACAGGAGGGGAGCAGCAGTGGTAGGAGACCTCATTGTGGCCGAAAAGGGTCTTATGGGAAAGATAGGGAGAGCAGCGGGGTAAGACAAGGGGTAATGGTTTTAAACTAGAAGAGGGAAGATTTAGGCTGGATGCGAGGAGGAAATTCCTTACAATGAGGGTGGTAAAACATTGGCACAGGTTGCCCAGAGAGGTGGTGGATGCCCCATGCCTGGAGACACTCAAGGCCAAGGCTGGATGTGGTTCTGGGCAATGTCATCTAGTTGAAGGTGTCCTTGCTCATTGCAGGGGGTTGGACTGCATGAGCTTTGGTCAATCCAACACAAGCTATTCTAGGAGCCTACGTGCCCAGCACTGGCTGAGCTATGGCTCCTTGGGACTGCCCGTTCCTCTGTCCCCAGCTCCGGCTTGGGAGCACACAGCGCAGGATATGCCCATGCAAACTCCAGGAGAACCCTCTCAAATGGCCACCACAGAGCTGCCTGACCAGAAGGGGATATCCCAGTAATGGAGAAGAAGGTATTTAGACGTATTTCAGAGCTGTGTCTTTTAAGAGGGGTTTGAACCTAAGGATGTTTTTGGACAGTGACTCATGGTGCCCAGTGCACAGCTGGAGCAGCACTGCACATACAATTACAGTTATTAAAGTCAGCCGGCCACAAAAAAATGCCGCTTCAAAGTGGGATCTGAGAAACCACAATTATTTCCCGTTCAAACTGTTGAAGAAAAATGTGGTATTCTTTGGTACCAGCACGCAGCAGTGTCTGCAGCAGCTGCACGCGTTCGACTGAAAGGGAAATGATGTGTTCTGACAATTTTAGTTCCTGATATTAACAGGCTGGTGAGTACATGAAGCTCCATCAGACACGAAAACATATGTGTTACAGATGCAACTTTCAGGCCCTCACCGTCAGGACAGGCTTTGGACCAGTGATGCAGTCATACCTATGCTGAAGAACCATTTAGCAAACCCTGGTGTCGTCTGCTCCCTCCTTTCTAATGTACTGAAAGAACAAAACTCCCTGATAGAATTACCACTCAAGAGGCTTTCCAGCAAGCACTCCACAGAGAAGAAAGCTGTCCTGTACGAATGGATCAGATGGAACTGACGTCTCCTCAGTCCAAGAAAGGGAATTAAGAGCGAGGAGCAACCTGACCCCATGTCCTTGGGCCAGCTAAGCTGCGGTGCTCCTGGTCCAGCTGGCAACCCCTTTAACACGTTGGGGTTTAGCAGTTGAACTGAGGTGGGGAGGAATGGTCTGAAAGAACAGTTGTTGTGTGTATGATGCTCTCCACTTTCCTCTGATAGCAAAATGACCTCTTTTGGAGGGATCGCCACTACTTTTGCTAGCTCAAAACCACCAGAACGGGACCGGTCTGCTTAAATCTCAACAATCACGATAGGAAAGAAGAGGCAGTGAATTACTTACGCTGTTTGTCTCCATTCCAGCTTCAAAAACAGACATAAATCCGAGTCAGTTTTAAATATGTCTACATTTTTAGTGATAATTATACACAGGCAGCACAGAGACACACAGGACCTCATCCAAGTGATAACACCTGTAGGAGAATTACCAAGTTCCGTGTTTACATGACCTGGTTTAACCACCTTCGTGAGGTTGCAGAGTCCTTCCGTTGCACAACTGATCGCTGGGATCAGGATCAAAACTCTTTGGAGTGCGTCCTGAGGGAGAAATTTATACAGTGAACAATTACCCATGAAGTCCCCTGCAGCTGGTTTCACTTGTTGGAAGACAGCAGGCTGAACCTGTGGCCATCTCAGTCCCATAACAGTATGTGTTGAGCAAGAGGTCTTTGCTATGGCCAGGTACAACTCCTTTTGACAAGCATGCTCCAGGATGACCTTGTGTGCCATCCTAAAATAGCTCTTTTGACTGTAAATCCCCACGGATGACCTGGGAGCAATGGAGAATGCCAGAGCACAGTCCCAGCAAATTTGCTGAGGGCAAAGAGTGAGCTGAGTCAACCCATAACGTGATAGCGTGACAGAGGATGAGAACACAGGCAGTGTAACAGGCTACCAAGCAGCACTGGGTTCCAAGCCAGATGTGGCAACCAAGGAATAATGGGAGCTCAAGCTTTCCTTCAGCAAATGCACAAGAAATCCCTTATTTGGACGAGTGACCTAATGCTAACATGGAACAAAGCAGAGCTGTGTTCCTGAAGGACTGTTGGCTACGACCACCTTCCCCACATCACAGCTTCTGCGCAAACAACACACAAACACACAGCTCAAGAGCTGAGACAGTTTGTCAGGCAGACTGGGGAGCCAGGCTGTGGGGCGCACCCCAGAAGGTAGCCCACCACCACTTCACAGCCCCACTCAGATCGGCAGTGCTGTGCAGCCCAGGCCACCACTTCTAACTCTAGTTACTCATGCTCCCAAAGTAAATCAAAACACACCCTCAAAGCTTTCCCTTAAGTCCCCATTATAAACTCATACTAACTTCTCATCTCAAACAAGAGCATTTAATCACTGTAGAGTAAACCAATTCAATCAACAAAAACCACAAAAATCATTAAAACCTCAACCTTCAAATTCCAAATTTCTAGATCTAAAAGCCACCCACACAGAAAACTGCAAGCAACGTGCTGATCCAGGTCTGGTTTGCACTCTTCATTAGGGACTGTAGTGATAGGACAAAGGGTAAGGGGTTCAAACTTAAACAGGGGAAGTTTAGATTGGATATGAGGAAGAAGTTCTTTACTGTAAGGGTGGTGAGGCACTGGAATGGGTTGCCCAGGGAAGTTGTGAATGCTCCATCGCCGGCGGTGTTCAAGGCCGGGTTGGACAGAGCCTTGGGTGACATGGTTTAGTGTGAGGTGTCCCTGCCCATAGCAGGGGGGTTGGAACTGGGTGATCTTAAGGTCCTTTCCATCCCTAGCTATTCTATGATTCTATGACTCCAGAATCTCATACCACTCAAAGAATCCAGGAATCCGTTTTTCGCCCAGGTTCCAACACCTGAAGACCCATCACTCATACCGAGCACATTGTAGAACTCTCTCCTAACGTGTATGCTCACCACCAACAACTGCATACTAAGTTCTGGGAGAGGAGAAGCTGGAGATATATATATATGCACAGGTGCAGTAGATTAAGCAAGCTGTAGAATGAAGATGCAGGTTTGGAAGATCATTCTGCATAGGAAAACCTAAAAAAGTTTTAAACCCCTTTTGTATATTTACCGATTAGCTCAAAAAGCTTTAAGGGAAGGCATTTGCTTCGAGTTTTCCAGCCTTTTCCACATACATGCAAAGAGATTGGTTTGGCACAGAAAAGCATCCTCTTGAGTATGACTTCAGTAAGCTTGAAGCTTTCCAGAAAATTAATTAATAAAGAAAGCATGTGCCTCCTAAGACACATTCACTACATCCCACTTGAAATGTACCCTGCTGCAGCCAGCTACACAATGCCCAGCAGCATGTGCTTTGCTTACCTTGTGTCTGGAGCCGACGTAGCATTTGTGTTTCCCCCCTCATTAACGTCACTGATTAAGTGTGTTTTCATTACAGGTCACAGAAGTGTTATTCTTCCGGGAGCAATGCTCATTTCTACTTGGTAGACAACCCCGCTACCCCTGAACCTGAGCAAACAACACGGTTAAGCATCCTGCAGTCCTTACAAGAGCAATGAGCAGGGTACCATTCTGTTGAAACCACACCATACCTGGACGACCCCATCAGAATGACCTGTGGTAAGATGCAGCCACAGTTGCAGGTAGCCACTTTCCTTACCCAGTCCACCTGAGTTGTCCAAGCTTTGGTGAGGTGTATTTTAACCACATTTGATATTTCCATCCTCTCACTTTCGTGGTGGTGTCACAACCAGTTCTTTGGACTAAAACCTTTAGATAAAATAGCTGAGCCCTGGTCTCCTGCTGTGGAAGGTCCTCCCAGCGAGTTCCATGGTATCCAAACAGAAACCCAAAACACTCCTCAGCATCTGAGATAAAATGGGATGATTCAAATCTCAACATCTGCAGTTTTGGAAAAGATAAAAGTAGCACAAATCAAATTCACCTCAGAAAAGCAAGTGCTAAAGGTCATTTTGTCAAGACAGAGATGGTATAGGGAGGGCATGTACTGCTCACCCTTCTCATCCAACAGCCATCAGAATGGTTGCCAGAGGCTTGGTGATCTGATCTTCACAGTTTAAACATCCCCTAAGGAAAGAGGTTGCAAATACTATAGGGAGAGAAAAACTAAAGCACAATGGAAGGAAGTGCTCCTAAATCCTTAAGGTTTCCAACTGTTGCAGGATGGAGGCAGTGTTTGAGCAGCAACAACGGCTGCAGACAAACTTTTAACTAAGAAGCTCAGACACCAAACATCAGTGCCAGAATGAAAGGGGAGCAACAGGCCCTTGGGGAAAAGAGATGACTGGACTTCAAACAGAGAATCTAATTGCTTGGCTTTGGCATTCACTGCTGCTGTTAATCAGGGTATCTCCCAGCACAAAAGCAAACCCATGATTTAACAGTGATGACTCAGGGACTGCAGGCAAGGAATGAATGGAGCTCTGAGTGGAGATGCTGATTTGGGAATCTGTGAGCAGGTCTGAAACAGGAGGGTGATCGGTGCTGACTTGATCAGCATCACTGATTAGTATTGCTTAGTTAGTTTTGACAGAACTTCATAAATGACAAGCTATTACTGGCTCAAGTTACAACAGAAATGATGAGACCAGACATCGTCTTGAGAAAACCAAGAGAAGCCCTTTGAAATGACCTGAAGGGAAGCACGATACTCCAGGAATTCTCCTTATACAAACTGAAGGCAGCTCGCAGCTCAGAGCGCAAATTGCTCACGGTATGGGTGCAGACACATTACCTTTCTACCTTAGAAAGGGCACAGCCTGAGGAAAGCCCTGTTCAATCACTCTTAACCAAGGCAGCTGGACAGAATCTCGTACCTTGCACATGGCAAGGAGGATGCCAAGAACCGGCCCTGTTAGGACAGAGGGATTTGGTTGGGAGGCTCACTCAGGCAGGAGCCAAGCAGATTTTCTCCTGTGAACCTGAGACTCCTGGCTACAGGAGTGCACTAAAAGCTCCCTCGCTATAGGGGATGAAAAGCAGGGCACTTGAGCCGCTCTCTGTCCAGCCCGAGATGGGGATCGACTCCTGTGCCTTGCCCTCCTTCCACCTACAACAGTTCACCCCAGGAAGCAAAGGAAGGTTGAGGCACATTCAGAGCCTCAGACCACCTTAGGCTGTTTCATTAGGCGGCACAAGGATTAGAAACGGAACCCTTGTTAAAAAGGTCTAAACTGCCAGAAACCAGGACCGAGGGCAAGCTCTAGAGAGCACCAACGTCTATGAAGTACACAGCGCAGTAAACGGTGACCTGCTGGAAAGTGACTTCGAAGGCATCCCCCAAGAGCCACAGCCAAGTGGTGTTTCAGGGCACCTCTCGACTTCTCTCGGCAACTGTACCTCTGAAGCTGGTGCCAGCCTGAAATTCCTGGGAGAGATACCAGACACCTGAGAAATTGAGGAGGTATTAAAGCGACACCGATACCCGCCTTGGAAATGGCTCCTCTGAAGTTCATGCTGGAATTATTTACACGCATTTCCCCTTCTTTTCCTTTGCTCCGCAGTGTAAAACATCGCGTTCGGGTGATGCCAGCATAAGGATTAAGACTCCTTGAAGTACGGAAGCAAGCTGAAGCTAAAAAACGCCCAGAAAAACATAGCTGAAGCTGTGGATGCCTCTTGCAAACTGTTGGCTGACAGAATGCTTCCCGCAGGCTTTTTCCTGAACAGCATAAACACTGGCAGTACTCATCTGATGGTCAGCAGTGGCTCTGGCACATCTGGAACAGCTTAAAGCCACAGCCCTCATGCAAAGCCATGCCCACGGAGAAAAGAAAGCAAATTTAAAACAGAAAGGTTTGATAGCTCCAGCTCAACTGGAACAAAAAGGGTGAAAAGTGTCCTCCAGGGAAGAGCACACAACACATGCACCAGACTGGGGAGGAGGGAAGAGGAGTACTCTCATGAACGTTGCTGGGGCAAAAACCCACTTGGCTTAAACATCAGGCACCCGCATGCCCAGAGTATGAATGGTTATACAAAGCAATTGCTTGAAGGAAAAGTCTGGCTTTCTTCTTCTTGGCACATAATGAAACCAATGACAAACGGTGTATAAATAAAACAGGGTGCTTCTGTAGTACAGAATGATAACAATCTCAGCAATTCACTGGCTCATGCCAGGAAGTTCTCCTCACACACTGCTTGCAGGTTATCAGCCTTATCAGATGGGATGCAAAAACCAAAATGACAGAAGCGAGGAGACAGAAAACAGTGTCTCCAGAACAGAGCTTGCAAGCAGAAAACAACACTTTACATGGGAAAACCCCAAACTATGGCTTGACAAAGGGCTGAGTTAGGACATAAAGGGCATATGGCACTCAGTACCCTACATACCTGTGTATCATATATATTGTGCCAGTTGTTACTTCAGCAAGAACACTGAATCACAATACTGAGGACACATACCTACCTCAGCTCTACCACCTGGTGAAGGGCATCAGACATTGCCAAATAACACAGACAAGTTCTTCTATTATGCTGCTCATCAGCAGGGCACTAAGTATTTCACAAACAGATAAGTATCATCATCCTTCTTTCACTAAAGGGAAACCTGAGCTGGCAAAGAGCAACACGTCCAGCTTACCCCACATCTAGCGAGCCTGATTCCCAAGCAGCTCTTTGTGACCTTCTTACAAAGTCCACGTCGCACTCTTAAAACTGGGATGAATTCACATATTCCTCCTAATATAACAGATGAGAGCTACAACGTACACTATCCTGACAGTCAGAAACACTATAAATAGCAATTGATGACAAAAAGCCCTACTGAAGGTTACAACCTTGACCTCCCAGATGCCACAGGACACCTCATGGGTGAATGAAGTGAGAACAGCCTCACAAACAGGTCATTCCACTGCTACTCCAACCATACCTGAGCTAACCCATTGATGATTGGGAAGCTCACATCTGGAACCATATCGATGCTCCTTACACCACCAGCTGCTTCAGACACCACAAACCCTTCCTACAGATTCATTTATGCCCTAGATAAATAATATCTTGTAGATAAAAGCAGCAGGAACGTTGCTTCAGGAATCTCTACTGTGCAGAAAACTCTTGTGTTGCGTCTCAGCATTGGGTCTGGGCAGCCAAATAAATGCTCATGCGGACAATCCAAAGCTCAAGAACCACTAGAGGAATATATTCCCTTTGGCACATCTTACACTAGTGGTAGCCAAGCACGTTCATTCGAGGGCCTCTCATGTTTCCTCTATATACCTATGTATTCTATTCTAGATACCCGTGTATTTTCTGGCATCCTGCAAAGTCACAACTCAAACAGCTTTCTGAGACAGATTCCTAAACTTGCCTCCTCTAGAGAAAGTGACACAGAAGAGACCGGTTCTGGAAATCTTGGCTTCAGATCCCCTGGGCGTTTTGAAACCATTTTGAAATATTATTGTGCCTGCATCTTCCTTACCTAACCACTCAAAATACTTCATCATAGAAAATTATGAGTGATGATCCCTGCCCTAAGTTTAACAGAAATAGAACTTTATCAAACACACCGCTAAGGTAAGTCAATTCCTGTAACTTTCGTTTATTAATCAATTATGGATTTATTTTAGCAGAGCTTAAGACAATTAACCTGCATGTTTCAATGAAGCTAAAGCTACAAAGGCAATCTCTACATAAAGCAGCCAAAAGCCCCCAGTTTTGTTTTTAGGGTTTATGTTTTTCTATTAGCTCACTAGTGATGAGAAATAAAAGACTCCAAAAGGTGCCTAGACTGCATGTATTTTTAGGAGCAATGCTCTAGAAAACATATAATTAACAGATTCAGCCTAAAATAGTCGCACAGAGCAGCCCACAATACTATTTCAGCTTGTCACATGGCTGTTCCTGTGCCCACTACAACTCCTCACCAGCAGCATTTTGCCCAGTTTTCACAATCTACAGTCTGCACTAATTTGCTGTAGGAATTGCTCCCATAAGGTACAAAGGAGAAACTCACTCTGTTTTACAAGATGATACATACATCTGATCCTGAAGTTTGTGCTCATGGGGGCTGTGCTCTAGAATACACCTGGTTATGTCTCAGAAACCATGTACTTGGCCCACAACTGGGGGAAAAAAACCCCTTGAGATTTAAGTGAAAACTTGCTAAATTAGGAATGCTGGAATTTCAGAGCGTGGCAAAACTTCAGACGATAATTATCAGTCTCTGGATCTCTTCACTCAAGTGTTTTAGATGCAACAGAAATGGACCGAAATAAACATGAGTTACTGATTATTCTGATCAAACTTATCTCTGACATGTGTGACAAATATTTGTGAAAATATGTAATTACAGTACGGACTCAAAATGAACTCCTGAAAATGACAACTATTTTGCTCCCAAATAAATATAAAAAGAAAACAGTCTGATAGCTTATACCCCGTTTATTAAGACAGAGCCATCTATTACTTAATACACTGGCTGGGTAGCCATAAATCACAGTCTTTTCTTACTATATTAAGATGCAAGACAGCTTGGCAACCAGGTAACAGAGACAAATTAGGCAGGGTGAAGAAACATTTAAGCTGCAGCGGGTTAAAACCCATCTGAACAAGGGAGACCTGAGCCAGCACCGTTACACAAGGTGCTGGCATGGGGCACAGCACACTTGCCAGCCAACTCCTCGAGTGCCCGGCAGACCTGCCAGGGGCCCCTTCAGCTGGAATGTCGGGAAAAGGCCCGGGGATCGTCTGGGTGCTGCTTTTTTGGACACCAACCAAAGAGCGCATCACCAAAGCTACGGTTTTTCTGTGCAGGGATCCATAGGATTTTATTTCTTTTTTAAGAATGAAGGCTTTTGGTAAGAAAGTTTATAGTGCAATCTGAATTAATTTGTGCCCACAGTGTCATTATTCATTCTCCCAAAACAGCTGAAACACAACTGTGTAGGAATACCCTATCTCCAGGAAGATATTACAGAATAGTGCTTACACAGTTGGTGACTACATAGGTTCAGTTCTAATAAATACATCCCTTCGTGCTTTCGTAATACTGCAAGTACAAAAGCAAGAAGCGACAAAGCAGACAAGCACTTCCATGTGTCCTCCAAAGCTGTTAAAATTCTTGGGGCTCTAAAAAGCTAATATACCTTATTGCACAGGAAGCACACACCATGCTCAATGCAACGGCTGCTCAGAGAAGAACAAAACCCAGTTCTGCTTCCTCCTTGCCAACTTGCCACCGTTACAACCGCTGAGAAATCAGAGGTTACTCCAGACAAGCAAGTGCAGATCTGTTTCTGCTTGCCAGTAGTAGCTATGTGCTTCACAAGGAGACGTGCAACATTAGCTATATGACACATGCCCAATTACGTGCTTCTTTTTTTGTATAGAACACAGAAAAAAAGGGGTCAAGCATCAGGAGCTTCAGCTCATAAACACATAGTGTTGGCCCAAAGAAACCTAGCTGATAACAGCTGTAGCTTTAATGCAAATTTACAAAGTGAACATTTATTCAGCTTGAAAAGCCGATACACAATAATTACCTTGATAATATGAGAGCTGAAGACGGTACCAGGTTAACATCCTACCGATACGTAAGTTTTGTAAATTGAGTGCTTTATAAAAATCAGAAAAGGCAATGCTTCATTGAAATACCAGAATCTGCTTCTGGAATCAACTACTCTTAAGTCTGTACAGCGACATGTAAGCAAATGAAGTAAAAGCACCAGATTTCAGTCTTTAAATGACTGTAAGGGTTCAGTCATCACGAGGAACTTATTTTTTTCTTTTAAAGTCTTGATTTAAGACATAATGGGGGGGGGGGAAGCTTCAGTTTAGCTCACTGCAAAGCATTTACGTTACGCACCTTGCTGTGAAAACACAAAGCCTTTTTCTACCCTCAGCACCAGCATTTTCAAGTGAAAAAATTATAGAAAACCCCCCAAAAAACCCTAAATCTTAAAATTCTCACATTTTAAGTCAACTGCCTTTGGTACTCACATCCACAGTCAAGCTAAATGATTCTTCGTATGCCAATATTGCAAAAAAGGGAGAGCAATGAGCAGTGTTCTACCACGCTTTGTAAGAGTTAACACTTTAAATGCCAACTGATTTTATTTCAGTCTACTGCAGTTATGAACAGAAAGCCTCCTTCAGTCACAGTCAGGAGACAAGTGTCGAACACACATCAATCAACTGGCTCTAATATATAAACACAGCTTAAGTTACAAGTAAAATAGTCCTTTTATTTGGAATGTATGCCAAGCACAGACAAAGCGAGCATTTTTAGAATCCCAATATATTAATGCTCACAATATTGGTGCACTCCGGGTGGCTTCAAATAAGAACATGAATGCACACCTGCTTGGAGTAATCTTCTGGTGTTTTATACATATATAGGCTATGCAGATTCTTGCAGAGTAAGTTTTGGCACAAACACGGTCATTTCACAACACTTCAGGATAATGAGACTCGGTCTCAATTTCAAATGGGAATGATTTTCAAAGGACACAAATATTGTTATTTTGTAAGGAATCACAGAAGCAGCACTTCATACAAAAACCAAAAAACCCCCCAGATGCTCCCTGCATATCCATCTCTATGGTACTCGGCAACTTCTCACTTCACAGGTCCAGTCTTACATGCAACTCTGCAGCAGAGACAAGCTTTAAAGGATTCTGCAAACATTTTGGCTAGTTGATGGAGACGAACGTAAACCTGCTTTGTATCAGATAAATTCAGAATCTTTGCTTGCTTCTAAGTAGTGCAGAACCTTAAATATGGACTTAAGGATGAGAGTGACTGCTAGGATGACATCTAGCAAAGGCTTCAATTCATCTTGTCAAATATTATGGATACACAGGTCTAAGACTGTGCGCTTCTGATTTCAAGACCATCAATTTGTGAGCAACAGATCTTCAAATACACAAAATTCAAAGTACATAAATGCAAAGCACAGCTTTAGAACTTACTTCTGTAAATGAAGATTAATTCTGACAAGTAATACCTGGACAAGTGTCTACTCCTTAAGAGCATTTTCAGAAGAGTTATGCCTTCAAAGCTGATAAGGAATCCCAACCTGTAGACCCTCATGTATAGTTAAAATGCAGTACAGTTACTTCTCTCCAACTCCATGGGGATGTAAAGATCGATTTCCAGGAACATTTGGATTTAATGTCCTAAGTTTTTAAATGGCAACTGTTCTACAAACAATGATCCAGTTAGAGTGAGAAAACTCCACACGCTGCATGTCAGTGCATTCACTGATAGTTTCACTTACACAGTAGCTTTCCAATGCTAGACAGCATGTTACACGGAAATTGTAATTTCCATATGTTGGTAAACTGGAGCTGTTGCCAACCTTCAAAAATATAAAGATGTGTGTATTTCTAAGGAATGAAAACATCAAGTTGTGCTAAGTATTCCAAAGACCTTAATATGCACATAGTACCCCCACATCCCCCGTTCTTTTCCAATCGGCCAAAGATCTTCATCAGACTTTTTGCAAAACAGTCCTACCAAGTAAGCCCTTTCTATAGCCTTTCCTGCAGAAAGGACGATCACCTCAACAGAGCATTTTACAAGACCAAGTCTCAAATACTTATCTGTCATGTAACTAAATCAGATTAGAATCATGCTACCATATTACATTGAATCCTATTGTTAAATCAGTGGTTTGTGCACATCTTTGAAGATAACGTATAAAATATTCTAAATGAAATCAGAAGGTTGAAGTACACTCTTCAAACAGAAATCAGGAATTGCATTCTCAACATTTCAACGTTTTAGTGCCTTTAGAACTGAAAATGTACTCATAACTGCAACTCGAGTAGTCAACGCTCAAGCCTACTATAATTTAAAACGTGATTATTTTTAGCATAACCACACTAGCAAGTTAGTCGGTATATTTCAGTGAAGCAAAGCTTTAAAGAAGTCGTAAAGAAATAGATCATTCCTTTTGTGTGTGCTTTAAGGGAGCAAGAAATCCTCTCCATAAAGATTATTTACACAAATGCAAGAGCAAACTTTCTGAGATAAGGGTTTGGGGTTTTTATTTCTTTTTTTTTTCTCCAAAGATTTCACCACATGATAAAAAATGAAATGAACGTGTATTCCTGACCACATTGATAATGTCACAGCTAGAATCTCATCAGCTAGTTTATGACAAGGAACTGCCAACGGGTGTAAACAAAGAACAGGTCCCCACATTGGGACAAAGCTTGGTTGCAAGCTGACTGCACGGTAGTAATATCGAAAGCAAGATTTAAAGTAAACTCGTCTGGAATTCAGATCCAACTGAGGGAACAGTGAGAATGACACAGTGAAGGTACACTTAGGTGCAATTTCATGCTGGTGACTTATTTTTTCCGCTTTTTATGCTTCAAGCAGATTTGAAACAGGAGTTGCATATCCAATGACACACACAATTCAAAACTTAAGTGACCATAAGCACATTTGTACACATACTTACATAAACTTGGTATTTACACGCTCTAAACAAAGTTCATTATAACAGTTTAAAGTCTTTTTAACACATGAAAGATAAGCTACTACAAAGAATGCGTAACGGGATCACAAATTTTCCACAAGCATATAAACACGTTTTAAAGTGCTTTCTGGGTGCTTCAGATTAACCCCTTGCAGTATGAGCTTCCATGTAGTGCTGCTCCAGCCATTACAAAAATTACTTAAATCATTCTTCTACAGGTGCATTGTGAGTTCAAGGAAAACGGACACCACTGATGTAAAGGTTTTAAGCTCTACCAACATAAACGTACACATCAAGTTCAGATGAAGTTGTCAAATACACTTTGGTTTATCATAGCTTGGGACAAATATCTGATAGAACAGAAATTGCACCTCTCCGCTCCTTTTGCTAAAAAAAAATACCCCAACATAAATTGACAGTATTCTTTGGTAAAAACAGGACATTTGGCCAGTTTGCGCCTACATCTGTTTATTAAATTAGTCTAAAAGTGAACAAATGCCACTTCTGTACTGTCAATTTACAGGAATAACCATTCCTTACGCAGTGGGGAGTATCAAAACATTAAGCTTAGCAGTTAGCCAATATATGAAGCCGAAACACCTCCAACAACCATTAAAGGGGATTGATAAAGTTTAAGAATACTTTCTGCTTAGCATTTATCCTTTACATTACAAAAACCTGCAAAATGCTCTATGCCTGCAGACACGTCCCTTACTTTGCAGTGACTACAGAAACATTATTCATGGGCGTACACCGCCAGGTTTCTGATGAGCACGTAACAAAACCCAGGACTACGGTGTGCTGACTAACCAGTCTTCAGCTGCACAGTGTTTGTGCATTACCTATACTAAGTACTAAGAAAAGCCTATTAAAAAAAAATCAGTTAACTGCTACAAGTTACGTGAATATATAAAACCAGAGCAGATATACAACACTGAACATACTGTACTTTATTAGCACAAAAAGCCAGAACAAGGCACAGCAAGCAGAAAAATACATCAAGAGAAGGGTTAGTGTAGCATACAAGAATAACGTTTATTGTACTTGCAGCCAAAATGTTCCCTACCTCGCACAGGTCACTGCCATAGAGAAGTAAGTAATAACACACTGTAGCAGCTGGTAAAGAAACTAGGGAGCACTCAGAATTGGTACAAAACATGAAACAGGGGTCAGGGCATTCCAATAAAATTTTAGTGCAAATCCCAGACAGAACTATTATCAGTTCCATCTCCAATTAAATAAGCAAACAGAACTTAGAATCTTGTTTCCAAGTGATCTGTTGAAACTACCATCAGTGCATATTACTTTAAGGTATTTTCAAAAGCACAAATGGAAAGGTATTTACAAATAAAGTGTAACAGTACCTCTGAAACCTGACATTTATTTCAGATATGTCAGATTTTGTGTTCTGGTTATAATAATTCAACCACTTGTAATTTTCTCCATAAAAATATCAGACGACTTTAAATAGTTAAACATTATTCTTCTCTTCACTGTTACCTTCCATTGTCAGTTACTTGCAGTCAGGTCACCAACTTCTGGTTTAGGAAAAACCATCACCTTTTGTTTCATGGCAATAATCTAATCCCCTGTCGTGTCACTGCATCAGTAATTCACACTGGAAGGTACTTAACTGTCCAAGACAGTATTACTTTTGCTAACAATGCCACTTAAATCTCCAAGTGTTTAAAACAGAATTACAGTACTGAGCAGGTATATTCAAGTCTTAATGATTAGGAAACCTTATACACTGAGAAAAGCATGATTCATCTGCTAGCATGAAAGCACCATTAACTCTTAATGGACTGCTTGTAATGAACTGCTCTTCATTAGAGGAAAATGGTCTTAATTCGCTAGTATTTGGGAACTTGTTTGTGAGCTAAATAAGTACTTTGAGTAGCGGAGAGCTTTCAAGAAGATAATTTTAAAAAAATATTTCAAATATTAGCAAAAATGCTCCTCTACTAAAGCCTTTATTAGCATTACATGAATGCCCCATGGAAAATGCCTCGTAGTTTCTTCAGCCAATTACTACAGCTCTAAAAGGGAAACAAAGGATTTAGAAGTTACCAAAAATATTTTCATTAGGCCTTAATGAAAAACGTGCAGAACTGTGTCTGCTTATTGTTTCCAAGAGGCATCACAACTTAGTTTGATTAACAGCAGGCAGCATCTGACAGGATACTAACACTCAGCTTAAATAGGATATTGCGGAAAAGCTAGACGTTGTTGGTGCGCTTGCTGCAGTTAAACTGTAACACACAAAAAAAAGCATACTCTAGAAGCTTATTCTGATTTCCTTTTACTTTGATTTTATAGGTTCCCGCTCCAGCCATCGCACCCTGACTTTTTGTTTATAGTGATACTCCTTTAGAAAGTCTTGCAACATTGAGGGTAGAGGAAGGTCATCAATTCCATCATACGTAGTGCACCTGCAGATTACTGCCCGGCAGATATACTGCAGACTAAAGGGGAAAGTCCTGTTCAGAGATACAGTAAGTAACGGTTCAAAGAACATGCAAGAGCTAGGGTCTTTGTAGTGTTCCAGAAGCCCTGTAACCGTGGAGGAGTGAAACACGCAGGGATCGTGGGCATCGAAACTAAAGTTGTGATTCCACTGCTCAATGCGTGCGTGTAGCGATCGGTTGTAACGACGGAAGCTCACAGAGAAGAGGTAGTCCTCTTGCGCAGAATCCCTGAGCAAAAAAGTGCCTTCGGGTTTACCCTCCAGAAGTGCTTCTGCTTCATAGCGGTCCATCACACCCCAGTAACATGGGTTACCTGTGATCTGAAGCAAGTCTGGCACAAGGCAATGGATGTAATCGATTTGAGTGTGCACTTTCCAAGCCCCCTGCCTACCGATATGGCCGTGGCCCTCTCCAGACATCTGTCGCTGCTTCTGCCTGCGTGACTGCAGACAGAGCGTTGTTGTGTCCTCTTCAGAGTCACAGTTCCCTGGAGGTGTGAGGTTTTTGTCCCCGGTCAGTTCAGTCATACCAGGGGCTAACTTTGGTCCCAGTTTATACAATGGATTAACCTGTGCTGTAGCTTCAAAAGTATGTATTTGGGCATTGGGAGGGGGATCAACCCCTTCTTCAATACTAAGTCTACGTCTCTCTCTGAGCCTGTCTTCTTCATCTTCTGTGGAAACCAAGGAAGGATCAAATGTGTCAAAAAAAGTTGAATGAGGACTCACAGGAGCTGTGTGCTGTTTAATCAGATGCCACTTCTGAGCCAGATCTGAGCCTGCAGGAAAAGGGCATTTCTCGAGCATTAGTTCAGAGAGATGGATCTTTCTTTTGTTGGAAAACAGAGGTTTGGACTGCTTGCTGTAAGTTCTCATGGGAAAACACAGCCCAACAGTGTCCTGCAGACGCTGTCTCAGAGAACGGCTACCTACTGTCCTGCTTGACACTGCATCCATATCATGGACAGAGCTCACCCCGTACCTTCTCTCCCTCCTCTGCAAACCACTTCGTGTTCTACCAATTCTTTTTTCAGTATCCAAGGAGCTCTGGGTTTTGGTAGAGCAGGAATGCTTCTTCTTCCCACCCCAAGGGGCATGCCGAGAATAGGAGTCCCTTCGAGCAAGCCTAGCTCCCGTGGTGACACACGAGTCATTCTCTTTCTCGATGCTTATTTCAACAATCTGAGGGATTTCTGTGACACAGTTTTGGTTCCGCCTTGCTGAATTCTTTGAAGGGCTTAAACCTAATTGCAAAGCAATGTTTTCTCTCAAAGGGCTACTGGGTTGTTGTTGAGCCAAATCGGTTATCTGGATAGCTTTCTCTTTAGCAGATGAGCAACTACTGGAGTTCACAACCACATTTTCATTTTGGCTTCCACCCTCATGACCGAAGAGATTCTGGCACCTGTATTTGAAATTGTTCCACATCTTTCCCACTTTATCCATGGATTATGTTATCTAAATTCAAGAGGAGAAGAAATATTAAAATAAAGAGAGAGTTAAAAAAGAGGCTACAACTTCTGTTATCAAGTTACAGGCACAAAAGGACTGTTAACTGAAAACACTACATTTTAAGAAGTGCTCTATTGTTCATACGGTTATGTGGAAGTGTCACACACCGCACCATTCTGACAGTTAGAAAAACCCCATAAGAAAATGTCTAGGAAGTGACAAACATTTCATTTACAAGTGGGCCCTCCCTATTTTTTCTGTAGCATGTAGGGTTGTGTTTGATGAACAGGAAATACGCAGCCTGAAATTCTTCATTTTAGGAAGAATGTGTAAGTCACATGTAAAGTATGACTCCCCGATAAGCTTCCAATGAGCAGCAGTAAAACAAATCCTGAAAAAGCACTGTTCAAGACACTCCAAACCCTGACAGCAGTTAGTGAAATCCAACAAGTACACTGCAAATGCCCAAATACACCATCTAGAAGCAAAAGCTCCAGCCACAGGTCAGATAAATTCCAAGCTATAACTGTCAAGATTATAAAAAATGGCACAAAAATTGAAATTTAGGGGGAGAAAAAAGGCATTTAGCACTCTTAGATGAGGCAATCGCCAAAGACAAGGCAAGGCAGTAAGGTATCAGCAGAACTTTAGAATTAGAAAGTCTCTCATAAATTAAAGCCATACATATGGAACACTTAAAAACAAAAAGAGGAACTGCCTGACTTTATTACTTAAGATATAAAAGAATGAAAGAGCCCAAGGAGCTTTACTATCTTTACTAAGAGCACTTAAGAAGAAACCAGCTTGCAGCAGAAACACAATGACAGTGAATCATGAAGACACAGTCAGAAGATAAAAACATTAGCAGTGTGTATCCTGCAACTACTTCTTTAGAAACAGAGTGTGATAATTGGAACAAGACTGCCAAAAACTCAAGACTGCCCCAGGACAGAGAGAAACAGGTTAATTCTCTACTAAATAAGTCAGGCAATGCCAAGCTAAATTAGATCTAATTAAGTTCTGAGAGAAGTGCTAAACTTAAAGGACTAAAACATGCCATCTTATCTAATTTAACTCTTAATGGAAACTGTTCTGTCCTTTGGAAACATCATTTCAAGGCAACATTCCTCTGTTCCTGCAGTTCTTTTCTGATCACAGCTAGAAAGGGATCTGGAGCAGTGATTGAACACATTGGGTCTCATGAAATAATGTGGATAATAAACAAGTAAGCAATACTCTAGTGATCCAGTCTAGAAGTCCCTCAAGACAAAGCACAGCTGTAAACCCATGACTTCCTAGCAGAATCCAACAAGACTGAGGAAGAGTTAGAGAGGTACAGCTTACATCAGAATCATGGAAGGATAATGAACGTGAAACACCTAACTATTACAGGAACAGAAAGGAAAAGGAGCAAATGCTTTCTTCTCCACTCCTCAGATAATTCAGCAAACCCAGCAAGGTATCTACATCCAACTGCATAAAGTAAAACTTTAAGACTTCAGCTGTGGATGCAGGGAGGCGGCAAGGGGAAGCAGGGAAATCAGGCCTTAACAGTCTCTGGAGACTACTGGTACAAGTTAGCTCGAAAACAATGCTAATGACAATATGAAGAACATCCAACTAGTTATTAAGGAGGAAGACGCTAGCGGAAAAGTGTTCCACCTAAGAGATGCTACAGAGTTCTGTGCATAGGTAAAAGTGTGTAAGCAACTGAGCAAAGAATGTCTTCCTGATTTAAAAAAAAAAAAAACATACCTAAATTTGCCTTTTCTGGAGTTGTCTGGACAAAGTCAGGGGACTCTGGGAGTTCCAAAAACAGCTGAGCTAACAAAGTCAGATCACGTACAGATCTATAGGCACCATGCAACCATCACAATAACCATAGCTGCTCATGGTGTCTCAGAACATCCACACTGACCAGGAGGCACTTATGTTTGCTGGTTGCCAGGCCTGTCGACACAGCTTATATACGGTAGACTTTTTCCCACTTCTCTCTCAAGTTGTACATTGCTCTTCCTAGAAATGTTTAACATTGCTGGGAAGGGAGAAGGAAGAATAGAGAGTACAACACCTCCACTCTCTTGAGAAAATCAGGCTAGAAGCAGTACACATCTGCAACAATGCGTTGGAATTACTTTTCTGACCAGTCACACACTGTTCAGTGGTGTCTTTTATTCCAATACTGCTCATTATTGCTCTTCCTTTGCACTATTAGTCTAGAATGTCTTTAGACTGTTAGATGGGTGGAAAGTTCTCTACACCTGCCCAGAAAGCTTTGAGAACAAAGGAAAACCAAACCCCCACCGTACTGGCTTGACAGACTGTACTTTTCACAAGTTAAATGTAAGAGTTTAACTACTTCTTGTCATACTCAAGAGAATATAGACATCCTTCTTACCCAGAAAAGCATAGGAGTCACTGTATTTTGTCTTGAGAATATACCTCAACATGAACTTCCTGGATTCCTTCTCTGAGTTCTGGACATGATTCCTACAAAGAGAAAAACGGCAAAATGGCATTTTTGTTAGTTGATAGAATATATTTCAATTTAGGTGTTTACAATTAGTCATTGGTATCAAAGTGATATTTTACCTGTTACATGTCAAACATGTGCATGGAACTGCCCTACTATACACTTTTAATGCAAACCAACATAAACAAAAAGCTTCACAGAACTTTATTTCATCCATTAACAACATTTGTCAAGAGTCCAGAAGAGGATCCTCAAAATGAAGCTTCTGAGCCCCAAAAGTGAAGCCACAGCATCTGGATCACTGAAGCGCCAGGCACAATGGGCACACTCAGTAAAAAGGGCTTCCCTGCAGTTTGGTCACAAGTCCAAAGCCGCGGTTCCCAAGTTGTGATTGGCAGTGCTGTCAGATCACCTCATACTCCCGCTCCTCCTTGTTTCCAGCTGCTACATCACATCAAAAGGCAGCTAAAAATACACACTTTTCTAATATTACTTTTCCAGGTAAGCAACTGCTGTACTTGCCACAGGATGTTATAGGATTGTGCAGCAAGGGGCATATGAACCATGATTCTAAAAATGGGAAGGTGGAATACAAGTTCTTTATTAAAAGAATAGGTCAGCACTTCCCTAAAATAATCATCATTGTTCTTCAGAAATCCAAGAGGAGTCGAGTGATTTAATACGCTCACACCACTGTCAGGAATCTAACAGAAACAGGACACAGGAGAGTAATTTTCTTCCCCACGCCAGAGCCAAGCCTAGGACAGCCTTAAGAGTTAACAGAAAACACTGGGAACTTACGTTAAAGCTTTACATGCAGAACAGGAAAAAAAATATTCAAATATGATGCATTTACTGGAGTAAAAAAAAAAACACCACCAAACCACCTATGGGGTTGAGCAATCAGTAGGTGAATATTAAAAGTTACAAATCCCAGGCAGAAAATCCAGAGTAATGGCAGAAAAGTGCAAAAGTTTCCGTTCACCTCTGGAAGCACCAAAATCACCGAAACACTTTTCAAGTTAAGCCCCACTGCTATTGCTATTCCACAGAAGTAACCTTTCCAGAGAGCAAGAGAGTTATTGCAACAAAAATTTAGTATAGAATGGAGATTAAAGCAGAAGTAAAAGTTCGTTCGCAACTTTAACATTTGCACCAGTTCTTTTTTTCCCCCATTATGGTCCTAGCAAGTCTACAAACACAAGACAGTAAAACCTACTATACCTGGTTCAGAGCAAGGCTTTAAAGGAGCAAATAATGGTAAAGTTGCTAGAATAAGGGCTGTGCAATTTTCAGTAAAGCCTTCCTGAAAACACTAGACCATCCAGGTCTCTGAAGACATGCCTGCATTCCAAACAAAACCAGTAATGCTGTTTTACTGGGCACAGGTGACGAAGGGGCTGCACGCTAACTATTTGAACTCATTAAAACCACAAAAAGCACACGGAAGCTGATCTTGACATTTCATGCTTAACGAACGTTATTTTATACGTCACTATTATTCCCTTGTTCTGCTCAGGAACACAAACAGTCTGTGTACCACCTATCACATCCGCACTGCTAGCCAGCTGACAGCCCGCTGGACAAGTTGCCTGATGGCTCCAGGAGGCAGTGGTTGCTTTGGGAACCCATCCCTCGCTGATGGAAAACAGTTTCTTCAATTTGAGTGACTGTGCCACTTAAACCTCTCAACCTTGTGCAAGAATAAAACTTGAGTCATTGGTAAACTATTTAATATTCAATCTAGTAATTTTATATTGATTTAAACTAATGTGCAACAGATGTGTGGTTTCACAGATTTCTTGTGGCAGTGCTAAGGTTGACAAAATACAAGCTACTTCTGAACTGGCCCTAAAGTCATCCCAGTTCTACAAAGGAGCAATGCCAGTGGTTATTTCAGCCAAAACGGAAAATAAAGTTAATTCTACCAAAATCTACAAAGTGAATTCACCAATTTGTAGGTTTTCTAAGAAAAAGAAATATTCCTAAAACGATCTCTTTTCAGCTAAAAATCATTTCTAGCTACTTTAAACTGGCATAAGTTACCGTAAAAAAAAACCCCGACGGGTAGTAAGCACTCCACAGGGCTGACAGAAGCAATGAGCAGTAGTATCTTAACACTCCAACTCCATTTATAGCAAATTTAGAGACATTCAAAGCCATGAAGTTGGCATGAGTGTAGCCTTCAAAGAGAAGCTACCAAAACCATTTGTGTAATACGATTTAAACAAAGACAACAGTTACAACCTGTCTGCAATCCCGAAGTACCACGTACTAATAGGTTACTGTGAAAACCCAGACCACTCTTCCAGAAGTCCCAAGAGATCTAACCAGAGCCTTCTGCCTGTGACTTCCCAGGGGAAACATTCTAAGCCAAGGTTGTGTTCTGTCCTAAAGCTAATACACTTGTTTTACTCTCAGTGTTACCCAATTTAAAAATCAGTTGATACGGTAAACTACAGTAAAAATATTAACTCCTAAAACGTGCCATCTTCACAAAAACTTATACACTGCATAACAAACGATACCTTACAAAACAGGTATAGTATGCTTATTTAAAAAACAAGCATCTATTAGATTCGTTGTTTCGGTATATTCATACAATGATAGCTTTAAAACATTGAAAGACAACAAGGAAAAAACATCAAACAAAACCAGTCAAAAACCCCAACTACCTGAAAAGGGAAGGAAACAGAGGGGAGGGAGAGAAATCACGGTATCTGCTCTTCAAACACTGTTTAGTTCAATGCTAGCACGAGCCTACATAGGAAAGCAGGCTAACACACCCAGTGACACTGATGCACATCGCTTTGGACCACGGAGGTAGAAGTGAAAGGAATGGAAGGAGTCTATGCTTCTGTTTGGATTGTTCCTTACCTTACAAGGATTCACTAAGCAGTGACAAGAGACTGTTATTAAAGACATTTGCTTCCCTTAAGGTAAGCTCGCAGAATAGGTTAATGCCCTATTTGCACATTGCCAAATGCCTGCTATAGGCTACTGCTCCTAGGGATGCACTAACAAAGCTGCTCACATAAGCACTCCTCAACCTTATTCAGTCAGAATGAATAAGGCTGGCAAACACCTAGCCTTGAAAGTAACCCACTTGAGGAAGGAAGGAAGGAAGGAAGGGAAATACTAAGGATTACAAAGCAATTTCCTCCCTTCCCATACACATTCCAGAGATAATGAATTACTACTGTACACTAGAGACAACTTTTGCTAAGAAACAAGGAATATGCTGGCTTATGTGGAATCATGTATTTTTCTGCACACGCACAAAGACGTGCTCACTGCGGACAGCTTGAACTGATTTGGAGGCTGGAAGGAAAAGGGGGCTGTTATTTTTTAACTAGTCAAGGTAAAAGGCCCAAGTGTTCACAAAAGCCTCATTAGGGCCAAGTACTACTGGTTTTTTTCAGCGTCAGTCTCTAATAACTTCCCAGTGCCGTTGTGTAGGGAGAGGAATCTGAAGGTCTGAACCCCCACATCAAAGCTCGAACCCGCCAAGACGCAAAGGACACCAAGCTGAAGTCCAACAACACACAAAATTGGCCCAAGTCAGCAGCGCAACCAAAAGAAATGGCATCAGCCTCTTCCTGCCCACCTGTGCTGGTACAGGAGGTGGTCCGGACACCATATGGCTGCTCAGTCAACCAGCTCGAGGAACTGATCCACACTGAAACGAATTCTCTCAAAAAGTCTTAATCATTTATTCCATCTGGTTTGACTTCTGTCTAAACATTCATGATAACTCAAGGGAGGATTGGGTGAGGAGTGACAGGCAACAGCCAGGGCAAGAATGCTTCCTTCCACTGCAGCACTAGTTAGTTCTGCTCAAGACACAAAGACCTGAAACAGCTATTTTGAAGAGAAATCTCCATTTGAAGCCTACCATGTTAATCAGCTGTGGGGCCCTGGTTGCAGAGAGAGAGATTAGGACTCTATTTAAGCTGCTGCTTTGAGCATTCGTGTTGGAAGTTCAGCCGCTGAAAAATGTTTACTTCAAAACTAACATGCTGAGTTGGCTGGATGCGTCCTGCTAAAACAAAGGGAAAGCTACGGGTTTCAAGGACTTCAGCTGGCAGACAGTCAGCTCAAAGGAAAACAATGCTATTTTCCCATTATTCCAACCTGAAAGTAAGAAGTAATCCTCTCCCTGGCCTTCGTACAGATTCACAATGAGCAAGGAGCAGTCTTGGCTTGGATAGCTGATGCTCTGCCTCTTTCCAAGAGGCCACACATCGGCAACTTCAGTTCAGAAATATCGTTCCAAGATATTTCGAACAGCGGGATATATCCTCATAGTCCCTTAACTAGGCTCTGGAGTTTGAAAAGGACAATGGCAGGACTACATGTGTTCATGTTAGATTACAAACTACTGTGCAGTTGCTATCCATTTCTTTTTTGGTCAGAAAAACTAAAATCCCTGAAACAGAAAAAACATCAGTGGAAGAACAGAATGCGAACAACACTGACTCAAAAATAATGAGGCAGTTCTTTCAGAAGTACTCTTTCCCCTATACTTACACAAATAAAGTGGATAATAATACAACCATCATGAACAAAGCCTGTATTTCTAATTATAAGGATCACAGAACTACACGCAGCAAGCATAAGTTTTAGATATTAATACAGAAATAATGCTATAGAGATCTACCGAGAACCCTACATTGTGCTAGATATCCATGGTAGAAGCTCTGCAAATTCAAGATAATGATGCATATTCATTCCAAGACACCCTCAAATCATTAAGGCAGCGTCCTGATGGCCACACATCACAACACAGTAAGCCACACAAGCAACATTAAACAGAAGCAGTTAACTTTTCAATAACCTCTATGCACCCTAAGCAGGCAACTTGAAACTTCCCCTTATCGTTTGAAAAGCTAAAAGCAAAGGCGTTAAGTTGGCAGAGTAAGGTGCCCGCTATGGAAGAGATCTCTTGATGACTCGCTGAAATAACGTTTCTGTACTGCTATGTTTAACTCTCCTCAAACAAAAGCTGCCAATATACTCTTCTTAAACTCGTGGGCAAAAGAAATGGTTCCAGTCAGTGTTCACGTTAAGTGGGGCAGCCCTCTTGATGACCTCTGCAAAAGCTGTGAGTAGTCTGAAAGACATTACGGAGTGCTGCCGCAGCAGGGCAGAATTCGTTTCTACTTTTAAGAACTCTAATGAAGCACATTCTTCTCTGTCAAGTTCTAAAATATAAATAGGTCTCAATTTGATATAGAGTGGTCTAACAGCTATACACATGCAATTCTTGGGAGTCCTGAGTTAAGGAAAAGCATACTTTAATACCTAAGCCACACTAAAAGCGAAGGAAATTGGAAGCAAAGTTGAACAGATGAGTCAATCATATCCCTCCTTCCAAACTAGCTCAGTAGAAACATCCAATTTCAGATTATTTTGTAAACAGCACATGTCATTCAGCTGCAAATTGGCTGTTTTGCAAACAAATAGTTTCTCTCTTTTGGGATCAGTTTCTACTGTTGTAACAGTCTTATGCCTACTGCTACATTTTTCAACCCCTCTACAGCCTGCCTAACACCTCTCCCTCACCACAGTGCCCTTGCCCCATGCTAGCCTAAAAGCATCTCCTTTACACACAGAGCTCTTCTCAAGCATCCAGCTACTTCCCATGCTGCCCTTCTGTCTGACCAAGCAGATTATATTCTTCAATACAAACTAGCTAGCTGCCACCTCTTAAAACTGGTAACAAATCTACTTGCCTTTTACCTGTGGGTATGACCTTGCTACTATCAAGCACTCCAGTAATGCTAGCAGTGAACAAAAAACACAGATGCTACCCATAAAACCTCAGTGCACTTTTTAACGTTCATCAGAAATGGCAAATTAATGATCTGAGCAACTCGGAGTGCAAGAGGTTTTATCTTTTTCAAGTGCATGTAGCAATATTTAGTCTCCAGGTTAACACTGTTTAATTGCAGTTCCTAAGAACACGCAGCTTAGGCTGCTACTCTTTAGCTGTCGTGGTCCTAGGGACTTCTGAAGTTTCTGGCCCATTCCACTCAAATCTGAAGGAAGGGTGGCTTTTTTAATGTCTTGCAAACAGCTTGAATAGCAACACTGCTTTTTCCTGCACAGTCACCATTGTCGATGCATCACTAGAGGCAGTGCTTCCCTTTGCAGCAAGATAAGTGACTTGAAATGTTTAAAACCATGAACATTTCATTGCAATTTATAGTTCAATGATATTAGTGGATGACCTGTAAATCGGTCTAAATCCCTTGATGCCACTGTACTTCTAGAGAGGGATTAAGCTTCAAGCTACCGGGGAGAAAATTGCTAGACCAGCCTGGTCCAGCCACAGCCATGCTCTGTATCAAGTAGAAGGTGGCCTGGGATGGACGGTAACTCCCAGCTTACATTCTTCCATGCCAGAAGTTTGGCAAGTAAACTCTATCACTACAGCACCACTGGCAATCTTAGACCAGTTTCTGTACAAAACGTGTTCCCATAGAATAGAAGCACATTTGAATAGCTGCAGAATGAGACCAGGGGATTTAACCTGCAAAGCACTCGGTGAGCAAGGAGTTAAAATCCTGCCTAAGACTACCCCACAGCTGCTATCAGCAGTCAGGCTTGTCAAGGGAGGCTCTGGGCTGTCTTGACAAGACTAATTGGCAGCAAGCACCTGGCTCCCTAGGCTGGGCCCCGGTAGGTAAAAGAATATAAACCCTGCAAAGGAGAAGAAGAAGCTGGAAGGCTTCCAGCAGGCCTAGCCTGTTTCATGTTTTCACTCTGATCCACAGGCAACTCCATCCTAAACTATACCCACTTAGAGCTATCAGAAACGTTTTCCTCCAGCTTTCCAGCTGAAAGGGACCCATGCTTTATTGGTCGTGTACCTGCGAGCTCCGCCACCGAGTAGCCCACCAGGCCTTGCCGTGCGGGGCCATGCTGCAGCACAGCCAAGTGCAACACCAGCGCTATTATTTAACTGCAGCGCAACTGGAATTTTGGTTTTCAAATGCCACCAAAAAATCAGCTTAAAGGTATTACTGTAACTTCAAAATTACAGAGCAATATGCCAGAAAAATCAAAACTAAGACTGCCCCGGATATTCTGTATATTGGACATAGCAAGCACATGCGGTGACAGCTTATGACACACAGCAAATTACAGTGCATCTTTGAAGAAAGGGAAGAAAGTAGAAAACCCAGACCCATTCTGGAAGCTAGCTAGAAGTAAGCTGCACAAGGAACTTGAGGTGGGACTTCCAGGAGTGTGAAAAGACACTTAGAACATGTTTTGACCTCTGCTAGGAATCATGATTTCAGCAAATTTGAAGCTTCCTGAAATTCCACTCTTTATATTAAAACTCAAGTACAACCAATTTCAAGCATTAGCCTTGCAGGTTCAGTCCCTGAGGTAGGGATTTTTTTCATAGGAGTAAAGGGAAAAAATACCAGTTTGTTAGCTTAGCAGAGTTTTGCATGATTGAATCAACAAGCGTCGAATTATCTATACACACACACAAACATACATAAAATAAACGCATCAATATACTTCAGGGTTTGTTTTTTCTCCAGATTTTTGTTTAAGACAGCTTAAGTATAAATACTGAAAAGAAAAAACTAAATTTCTTTAGAGCAAAGTATTCAGCTGAGGCTTTAAGCCTGTGCCAAGTTCCACATTTTAGGTGGTTTACTTTTAGCTTGCTAGTCAAGAATTCCAACAATGTATGGTAGCATGATGATTTCCATAACTTAACTGGAGATTTAGAAGTGTTAAAAGGCAATGTCAGACATAGTCTGTGTTTGAAAGACATGTCAATCAATAACCGTTAATGCAGAATTATGGTGTTTGTGAAAACTAGAGATTGCAATGGAAGCACTTGGTAGTCAAACCACTGGTGTCCCTGCAGTGTGCCACTTGGGGTTGAATTGAACACCTTATGCAAACAATTGCACAATACCTTTAGCGGACAGTGATGTTAAACAGCACTATTACAGAGATCCATTAGCAATCTTTAAAAAGAAAATGAGATTGTAAATAGCCAAGTTTAGAGTTACTGCTTTAACAGTAACAGAAAACTGTTTCCTAGAGTGACGGCACAGAACAGATCCATCTCTTTGCAATACCTGCTCTCCTGCATTCTGCACCTTTACACAAACAAGGCTGATGAGCAAATTTAGAGTCTCTCTTGGTCTATACTCATGAGTGGAAGGTGTCCATGCCCGTGGCACGAGGGGCTGGAACTGGATACCCTTTAAGGTCTCTTTCAACCCAAACCATTCAATGATCCTACAATTTGAATGAATGCTTATTCTAGCAAAGCAGCACCTGTGTGTTAAGTGACTGAGCCCCCACAGGATGAGAACTTTCTAAGAAAAAAGGTGTTTGGTAATTCCTGAATTCTGAAAATAAAATAGAGAAATGCTCTGTCTTTTGAGGTCATCTATCTAATCCTAAAGCTGCCTCCAGATTAGGATTGTTGCACCAAGACCTAGTCATAGACCAATAACCCACTCCTTAGGCTAATGTCTATTAATGCCTATTAATCAATAGGCAAATGGCTTACCTGAAAAAAGCAACTCACTACCTGCGATACCACTCTAATAGCCCCACACACACAACAGCTCATGCAGTATTATAAAGTCACCAAGTATCTAAGGGCTGCTACCTGATACAGCTAAATATAAGTTATACGCTGCAGGAATGAGAATAAAAATTGATCTTTACAACAGCAGTACCAGCTGCACAAAACTCATTATCCTCTTTTGTCCTTCATTGGATGTATGAAGGCAGAGATTCAGTTGTAGGACTGGTTTAAGAGACTGTGCTTCACGCAGAAAGTTTGCAGCACCATAGGAAACTGAGAAAAGAAAGCCAAATCAGATAATTACTGGATGCTGAACTTGTCACGGGGGGTATTACAAAAAAACCACAACCCAACAACAAAACCAACCAAATCAAACAAACACAGAAAACCAAACCAACCACAAACACAAAGTGATTGATGCTATTTCACCATTATCAGCTCGAGATCATCATTTATCATGCCCTGCTTGAAAGGAACAGAAGAGTAGAGGTCTTTCTAGGTTGTATCTCATAAACAGAATTTAGCCGTAGCCAGGGAACCCTAAGGGTGATAAGTCCATGATAACTAACCTACTACTGCTTTTCTGCTAATCAAAGGGATATTCCTGCCCTGCTCCCATCCCTTTGCATCACTTCCAACATTGATCTGACCTCTATTTTCACTTATGAGCTAATTAATGGAAGCATGAGACAGACCAACAGCCCTTGCTAGGAAAAAGAAGCCAGAAGAGACAAGCGACAGCATGAGTGCAGGAGAAGCTCCAGGAGAGAAAAGGAGAAAACCCATCTCTCCCAGCAGCAGTGAGCTGTTAACAGTGGTTTAGCCATTTCTATAAGATCCCACTCGACGTAAATCCACATTTTCCTTATACCAGGGAATGCACTTTGTTAAAAGTTGTAATAGTCATAATTGTGCAGCAAAAAGATAAAATGAAGCCTTGAGACCAAGACCCATCTAGAAAAATACTATACGTTTCCGAGGATACAGGAGCCATAACACTATTAACAGGAAAAACTTTCAACACAGAAATACAGGAACTACTCATTTTTCAAAAAAAAAAAAAGCAGTTCAACTGTTACTTCAAATACCAGACAATCCACGTAAACATTTTCAAGATGACAGGGACAACCTGCTCCAAAAATGACTTCAGGAAGCTATAATCCCTTAGCATCCTCCGCATCAAAATAATATTTCTACATCAAGAAGCCAATTCAAGTTTCCTCAATTTATCATTAGGAGACGTGGCACTTTCCACATCGAGTACTGTCACGTGGAGGCCAGAAGTTCCTGATGGAAAACATGCATGGCGATCACAAGAATGAGGATTCCAAATTCTCATTCATAGATGTCTTCTGGAGAAACTGATGATTAGCCACAGATTGAGCATCCCCAAAACCATTCAAGCTGAGGGACTGGATAACTACAAGTTATTCAGTGCAACTTCAAAATCTTCTGCTATAGACTGGCAGGTAGAGAAAGGAGGGGAAACCAAAGAACACTGTCTAGTGCCTGAGGGCATATAACATTGCAAGTTTCTGATAGCACTGGCCTCAGTGGTACATAGGCATACAGAACTAACCTGCGGGTAACTTTAAATCCATCCCGATTCAAAGAAAAGGTCACATTTACTTCCACAACAGTTATAATAAGCAGCCAGACTAGAACATCTATCAGCAAAATCTGTCTGTTCCCTCCTAGACTGAAGGAAGGAAAAAGAAGAAACTCCTGCTCAAACTGGTATTAACTTCTTGCGAAGTTCACGCTGCCATAGCGGGCACTGCTGCTAGTTCAGAGGAAGGACAGCAAAAAACTTAGTAAAGGTTCCCCCACCCAACTTCAAGCGTCGACAAAATAGACATGGATTTTGCTACAGGAGAAATGCATTAAAAAAAGAAGACTTCAAGCTGTACAACGTCAACAGGCAAGACCATCTTTCTTACAGCTTGAACTAGCCACCTCCAAAGGAGCAGAGACACTCGGCCTACTTGGTGGGCTTAAAGTCTTCTTCTCAACAACAGGAACATACCTCTGAAAACATGTTTTCCTTTTTTTCTTTTTAATACTTTATATTTTACAATCATCGAATGCTTCCCATTATTAGATCACATTCAGTGGCTGCCTTTACCTTCCTAGTTTGGTCTGAATTTGATAGGCCAGGTAGCTACCTAAAATAGCTTTTCAAAGCTGAAGTTGTTGTAGCAAAAAACATCCAAAAAAGGTTGTATTTTGACTGTCTAATAGTAAAAAAACCAAACAACTACACCACCACCTCATCTTATAAACTCAGCAAGTGTGGACTTTGTGTGGTACATCTGTCCTCCTTACAGAAGTACAGCCAAATGTGGACCAAAGTTTGGAGCTCCCAAAAGAAATAAAAACCTACTTTAGATTCATTGTCTCAGAAGTCTTTCCAGATTTTATCTGTTAAGGTCTCTAAAGAATCAGATTGAGCTTTTTTGTATGACAGTCACGGCAATCGGTACTGACCAAACGTGTATACCCTACTCCTACAAAGTGATTGAGCGTGCTCCCTACAATCCACAGTTACACATTAGTATGACAAGTGGCATCCTTGTTATAACTAACCTATCTGTTCACATACAGGCAAAGCCAAGCTTTAGCCCAGTATGGATACCTCTAAAAATAGTCTTGTCAAAGTCACTGTCAAGAGTACAGGTGCTGGTAGGAGTTTGGAGGTACTGGGAAGCTGTTGGGACAGAAAAGGGGGGAGGAATGAGTGCATGATTCCAGAGCTGATATGTGTCAGGGCTGCCTCATGAAGATTTCCTGCTTGGCTTAGCGCCATAAGACCCCATTAAGTCCCCTTACTAAACTGGGACAATTCTGTTCCCAGGCTCTGCACAGCTTACTGCAGTCCAAAGATGTACTTGGAAGAAAAGTCCTGCTAAGCACACGGAGTGCAGGCAGTCTCCAGGAATTCCACAAAGAAGTGTTGCAATGTCTAGATCACAAAACATTCAAATTCAAAGGGAATTGGCTCAATTTTGGCAGATTTCCCTGTAAAATTAAACCATTACAGCTCAGCCAGAGACCACCACCGGCAAATGTCAAGTAGGTGCTCCAGTTTGGAGATGCACTACAGTATTTCAAAGAAGAAACTGGCATAAAAAAATGGCAGAGATTTATTATAGTTTTACTTCTGAAAACAGACAAAGCATTTTGGCTGAAAGCTTTAAATAAAATTAAACTCAAGGCAAAGAAATGGCATAAAATATTTCAGTCCAAAAGACTGGAGTTCAACAAGTTATAAGCAACTGAATGCAACATCTCTTCAAAATTGTCTAACACCTCCTATTATCTATGGCAGAGGTGAAGGAGGAACACCAGTGGGAACAATGACTCATGTGTGAACTCCCAGTGTCACTTATGCAGCAATGCACTTCACTATAGAAGTTTACAGCTGTGAAACAAAATAGGACACTTTGTCAATGACAAAGCGTCACGGCTATTCAAATTGCCCATTAAGGGTTTGCAAGCTGAACAACTAGACACTGTGGGGGTTATCTGTGTAATGGCCAATGTCAGGTTCAGTGAAATGAAAGAGCAGGATGATCCAGCAAGCACAAATAAAATATAAAGCTCACCTTACTAAACCTTTCAGCTACTTGTCTACTCATTGAGATCACGTACCATAAACACTCTGCCATCTTGTTTTCTCCAGAAAACATTTTATGAAAGGTAAATGAGAGTGATCTTTGCAAACCTCAGAGACGTTATACTCAACTGCACAACTTCAAAGCCTTTGTCTTGTACGATGGTACACTCCTTCCTGACAGTACAGAGTAGAGGCAGTGAACTAGAAAGTGAAGCAATATGGACATATACAGTAGTCAATATTCTCTTAGTTACTGCTTAAAATAAGGGACTTCTAGGCCCACAGGAAGCAGAACTACAGTCCATAAGGACCAGGTAAGACCCCTCAAAGAGTCTGAAGAGGAGAAAAAACCCACTTCAACAGTAAGAAAACAATGACCAGGAGAGGTTTTTCTTCACTCTTATGGACGTTCCATTTAACCTCCACTCATACATAAATAAAACCAGAAAGAGCTATGGCTCTTTACATCCAGTTACCATCGCTCAACTTCCACCATGGGCAATTTGAAGCATCGTAAAGCAACACTACATGCAGTCAGCCTAATTTTGGAATACCTTTCAATACAGCTACACCTGGTCCAAAGTCACACCTTTGTCTAAATACTCAATGTTTGCTGTTGGGTTAGGCTGGGTTTTGTTTGTTTGGGTTTTTTTGTTTTGGGGTTTTGCTTGGGTTTGTGAGGTTTTTGTTTGTTTGGATTGGGGTTTTTTTGTTTGTTTCCTCCTAGAATAGACTTTAAGTATTGTATTATATAGTATTATATTTTATATCATAGTACATAGTCTATTCTAGACTTTATAGAATAGACTTTTAGTTGGAAGGAACTGTTAATGATCACCTGGTCTATCTGCCCGACCGATTCAGGGTTGATCAAAAGTTAAAGCATGTTATTAAGGGCATTGTCCAAAAGTCTCTTAAGCAGTGACAGGCTTGCAGCATTAGCCACCTCCCTAGGAAGCCTCTTTCAGTGTTTGACCACCCTCTCAGTAAAGAAATGCTCCCTAATGCCCAGTCGACCCCCCCCCTGGCAGAACTCTGCACCGTTCCCATGCATCCTGTCACTGGATAACAGGGACACAAGATCAGCACCTCCCTCTCCAGCTCTTCTCAGAAAGCTGTAGAGACCAATGAGGTTGTCCCTCAGCCTCCTTTTCTCCAAATTAGACGAGCCAAAGTCCTCAACCGCTCCTCATAGGACACTGCTGCCATCCCTTTCACCAGCTTTGTTGCCCTCTTATGGACACAGTCAAGGACTTCACCATGTTCCCCCAACAGACTTCCACGGGCATATGTGCCTTCTACCTGAGGAGAGGGGAAAAAGATGCAAAAGGAGCAGTAATTCCTTTAACAGCACCACAAAAAAGCCCTGGGATCACACACAAGTTTGGTTATCACCACCACCAGCAGTTGTGCCGCTACAGACACGCTGCAAGCTTCAGCTCTGCAGATTACACACAGAACTTGATTTCATCTCCTTCTCCTCCCTCACTATACGATACATTCCGCTGCTGCTGCTCCTCACAAAGTAAGTTTAACTCTATGTTCTTTCTGTGCACTCCTATGCAACAACCAAAGTACGTGAATACACAGTTCACTCCTACCTCCTTACTTCCGGATGTATAGGATAAGTAAGCTGGCAAAGCCTCCTGAGCAGCAATTTTCTACATGCATCTATTTGAGCCCCAGGCTTAGCTCCTGCATTGAGGCATTAACTGCCTATGCTGCCTGAAATGTTGAAGTACAATCACTTTCCATTAGAGCTAAACACATGGTTCGACTCCAAAAATTAGTAAAAAGATTATAAAATACACAGACAAAGCTAAATGAGTAGGAAACAAGGATCAGAAGCACCGGATTCATCTATGCTTAAGGGATTTGCAAGTGTTGCTGTATCAGCAGGCCTACCTAGTAAGGTTTTGTAACAGAGAGGTAGCTGTGCACACTGATACTCTTTCCCCATTTGGTTTCCATCACCGTCCCAAATCAAAGTCCAGATTTTTTTCCAACAAAGCTGTATCTAACACCACCATAACTCCTGCTACACAAACCATGGGTTTTGACAGCACAGTAATGACAGCTAAGATCAAGGCTACTTCTCCATGCCAATAACAAAATCAGCTAAGTTTGTGAAGCATTTCTCTACCACTCCTTATGGTTGTTTCGTAAAATAGAAGTACATACTGAGCATTAGGAATGTATCTCTAATAAATCTCAAAAAAACAATGGTCTGTGCTGTATTTATGCAATAACGTATAATCAACGATATTCCAAACAAGGTTCCAGTCCCTGCATCGTAAGTTTCCACAACAGTAACGTGGAGACACTGACCCCTGCCAAATATCTTTATGCATATTTTTCTCTCGTTCTGATAGTTTTCCTCCAGAATCGACTTGATCAAATATAGTCACAAATTATCACCTTCCTGCTTTCATTCTAGTTAATTGGAGAGCAGGTTTTTTACATACAAACACTGGTTTGTAAACAGCCTAGCAACGGCTGTGCCATCCATGGGAAAAGACGCTGTACACACGTAGTATCCCGATGTAATTCCATCCAGAGGAAACTGCGAGAATTAAATTCATATTCATTGCAAATCCTGAGACAAATAAGAGTGTTCTTTGCCATTGTGAAGACAACTTACAGTGATTAATGACAACAAAATATCCTTTGAAAGACAGGCATCAGCTGAAAACTATCACACACTATTCAATGACTTAAGTACATCATCCTGCTGCCACAGAGCGCAGCTCCTGCCTCCTCACCCCCTCCAGGACACCAAAGAAACGTGCATAAGCAAGCAAGGCAGAAGGAAAGAAATTCTGTTAGTCACGTCATCCATGATGTCAGCATATTCTTAAATCAACAACTGTTGTATTACTGTCCTCTCCGAACTCAGAATGACTTGAAAAAAGACAGGGTACCACGCTGAACCCAGGACACACGCTTTAGAGGTGCCTGCCTCACTGTTGGCAGGAGGCTTGGAGGCGGTAGGCTTTAGAGATGCCTCGACAGCACCTTGCTGTGAAAACTGAAGAGCTTCCACAGAACTTCCGTTTTCCAAGGAAGCTGTACACCCCAAGAACTTTCTCACTAAATTAAATCAGTTTTATACTTCCATGAGCAACAGCTCACAGCAGATCTACAAATTGCCTAGGAAACAGTTTTGAAAACCTTACTAGCACCTACTGCTATGTTTGCCTTTGGCACAGAAAAGGTTTTGACTCATTTTTATGTTCAATTAATCCACCGTCACATACTACATAGACTGCTGGAAAAACTCAGCTTGCTGGAAACAGTAACTATAATTACTGACCCTCTTCAAGTCAGCCAACATTAAATTGCAAAGTAGATTTTTTTGGCATTTGAGGTATAACTTAATGGCACAAGGAAAAGCAAGTCTGAGTGTAACAGAAGAAACCAAGCCCAACATTTGTGAGAACTCAAAAATTAAATACCAGCAGTGTATTTAATTTAACTACAGGAAAAACCTGGGAACAGACCCCAAACAAGGCTAGCCTCTTGCTAGATTTATATTGTGTAATAAAAGGGCAAAACTATTTCTTTGCACATCTTTGTTGTATCAAACTTTAGTCCGTCAAAGCAAGCATTAATATTAAAAAGAACATAATTTCATCAAATTTCACAGTAATGAACAAATAACAAGCCACAGCTGTATGGCATCTCATCTCCTACATGATAATAGTCTCTTTTCTCCACAATTTTCAGGTTTGCTTTACTCATTCTTCTCTGGGATTATGAGGAAAGAAAAAAATAATCTTAGTGCCCCTGTACTTCTCAGGAAAACTGAAAACACCATTGCAGGCATCCCATTAAGAAACCTGCGTGGAATTATACATGCCTCTCCTGATGAAACTGGCAAATCAAGATCCTTTTCACTTATGACAAGCTTGAAGCAACTATAGGGATGACGTATTCCTCAACCATGCATAGATAATAGTATGAGTATGCCATGTTAACTTTACTAGCATTGAGGAGATTTGCTTTACAGAATCACAGGATGCCTTGGGATGGAAGGGACCTTAAAGATCACCCAGTTCCCTGCCACGAGCAGGGACACCTTCCACTAGACCAGGTTGCTCTAAGCCCCGTGCAACCTGGCCTTGAACACTGCCAGGGATGGGGCATCACGCGGATTGAGTTCTGGTATAAAATCAATTAATCTCTCATACGTGAACTAAAGTTTAAAAACCATATTACAGAATTCATGGGCTATGTAGATCTCTTGCAGTCCTTGTTTCTACTGCTACACAGTCAAAATAAGGGAGTTATTTGCATAACTGAATCAAAAGATTATTTTATAAAATGGCAATTTTTGAGCCTACAAGCAAGAACTTCCAGGACTAAGACTAAAGTCACTTGCATCTTAAGAAGCATTTACGAAATAGATATAAACTGCAAAATCTTCAGCTTATCCATTATCATCCATGATACTCAGGGAGAGTATTTTCTACCCAAATAAACCAAACGCATTGCTGAAAACAGAGCTGTAAAGTTTCTCTGGAGCTCATTAGCAACAAGGATTTCCAAATGTCAGTTAAATATAGATAGCCTCAAAAAGACAACTGATGATACATTACTATGCAAATTTTTTCCATTCTTAAAATTCTTATCAAAACTACTTGTAAAAAAGGCAAAAAAACCACTCAAAAACCCAATGCTAACAGTGATCAGCAGATACGGGGAAGGGCCAAATCAAACAATACAAAGCAGGGAGATTTTAAACTTTCAGACCACTGCAGAGTTGACCCCGAGAAGCTGCCTTCTAGACCTACTCCTGGAAACAAGTATAAGCTTAATTAACAAAAGATCAGGTTTGCCTGAATTACATACATTTCTATGGCCCACTATAGAACAAAGTGTTTTCCCAACACCTCATGCCACACTGAATCTAAGTCCAAAACTCAATCTAAAATACAAGATGACTACTACTTTTTCAGACACAAATTACTCTGCTGGCCTGGACCTCAAGGCCCTAACCTCACTTACTCTGTTCACGACGCTAAGACAAACATCAAAATAGAAAACTTGTTCAATGTAGCAGTCACCAGTCCTCCACACAAGCAACTCTGAGCTATGGATCAGTGTGATGACTTGATAGCTTTGAATTTTAGTCACATTCCCTCTGACAAAAACATTGAAAATCCTTTAACAGATGCTTCACTCCCAGAGGAGCTTGAGAGGACAAAACCATGTCATATGCATAAGGACTAACAGTTCTACCAACAAAAATGCTAAATCCTCCAACAGATGCTTCAGACCCCGAGGAATTCGGGAGAACAAAACCATATCATCTGCACATGACAATTGACACTGGTCAACCCAGACTCGTGAGACAAAGCAGTTTTCTCCCTTCTTATAGCACAACTGTTTCAGCATTATAATAATTAGAATTTCTGATAGGTTTCCAGATTTTCTTTTTAGTTCCAGTAAAGGGAAATGGAAGATCAGCAGGTCAAGATGAAAGAGTCCTTTTTATTCAAAAAAGAGTCCTTTTATTTATTCAAAGCTATTTATGCAAATAAGCGTCACTGAAATATAACGCAACGGGCAATAATAATACCTCTATAATATAGATTACCGTGTAGATTTACTGAATTTGCAAACATTTTAACTGAAATATGAAAGTACCATAACAGAAGTTATTTTGGAATTGTCATATTGGAGGACTAATTGCTAAGCTATCTTTATAATAAAGAACAAAAGATCATTTTTACGCTTAAAGTGAGTAAATTCACAGGAATTAGAAAAATCAGTATTTCTACATTTTTACCAGCGCTAACTTCCCAGAATGAAATTTTTTTCCAGAAGTCCATGTCACACATTCTCTTCTAAAAACAACTAAGTCATCAAATGACCCCACCAACAATGGCAATGTTATAATCCAAGATGTGACATCATTTCGTTAATTGCCAAACCAGGCTATAAGCTAATAATGTGAGCAAATACAAACAGGAAGACAATGCACACATCCCCTCCCAGAGTCAGTACTTTGCAATTCAGGGCCCTGAACCAGAGCTCGTACCTCCGCATTCTCCAGGATGAACAGAATTCTTAACCTCATAATACTAATCTAAATTATTACATATAGTTTGTCTTACATCTGTAAGTACCAGAATTCCTGTTATCAAATTTCTTGCTTCCATAAATAAGGCATCCAAATCTTCAGGACAATAGGTTTGCAGAACTTCTTCAGTAGATAGACCGCATACATTTCTTAAGATAAAGCTGGTCTGATACCAAACCTTGAAATCCAATTTACATCCAAATTTACCCAGAATCATGACAAGCTGCATTAAGGCCTTGACCTACTCATCCCATCACATACCCCGGCCCACCCTCTTACACTGACACCAGCACCCAGAGTTAGTCTCCCTCAACAAGCCCTCACCAACTAACCCAAGGGAAAAAAGAAAGGAGAACATCATGGATTAAAACAATGGATTGATTAAAAAATGAGAAACTCTGACAGATAATCTGGGGACCCCAAGTGCATAATAATATAGGTACGATTTAGGATAGGTCAGACAGACGCTTTATTAACTACGATCGCAGTGAGAGAACACTGACAGCAACTCTCCCAGTTCTCTGTCAAGTGGTCACAAAGACCCAACTTATATGCTACTTCAGAAAAAGTTAAAAACCAACCATTTCAAAGTTAACAAGACCAGGTACCCATCCCTGGGGTGCGATGGACTCCTGACGTTCCTTGCAAAACAGCCACAATTCTGAGGAGGACTCAAGCAGCAAATAACATGACAGTACGGAGAGATGGTTTTGGCAAAGTCTATAGGAGTGGCACAGCCACATGGTATCACCCCGGCCACAAGTGAAGCAGTGGAAACAATCACAGACTGATAGCTTACAGTTGAAAGGAATGTTCTTTTAGTAAAGATAAGAATGAGATGTCTGGCTAAGAGGTTAAGTAATAGCAATTTTAACACCACAACTGTTTGGCAGCTTAAGAATACACAGTTATTTTCCTCTTCCAAGCCGTAAGTAAGACCAATAATAAGAAATGAGATCTACGAAGTCTAAAAAATGAATAGAAATTTGAACTTATTGGGCAAATTTTAAATTAAAAAAAGAAAGGTGTCTGGGTAGAATTGCGGGTTTAAGTACTCATCCAGCACACGTGAAGTAATAAACTGCAGATCAATTTTAAAATGCTATTTGTATATTTAATTGAATTCCACTTTCTATCCAAGCGAGGTTTAACATATGCTTAAAAAAAAAAAAAAGACGTACGTCATTCACCATTCCCCAACAGAAATGTGAAAATGAAAGATCTAGGAAAACAAAGCATCAACTAAGCAGTGTAAGTGTTTAACCAAATCTATCACACAAAGAATTCGGTCAACTCAAGATTAAAGATAATTTGCAGTCTGAAATTAATTCACTTTATCCATATGCTTCTTCAAAAGAACAAGAGACCTCTTATTGCACTAGTGAAGTGATTAAAATACTTCCTTCTTCACAGAGGCCAAACGTAAAAGCTCTCCAAAAACAAAGTTTAGTAATGGGTATTTTTTCCATAAGCGAGGCAGTCAGTAAATCAGACTCTGGTGCACATGCCTTATACCGCAAAACCAACAACCTAAGGTAGAGAGGCACAGTATACGGGTAGGTATAAAAGCAGATGCACCCAAGCAGACAGAATTCAAGGCATCAGAAGCTCTGAGACGCCTTGGAAATGGAAGTCTGGAGTTCAAGTTCTTTACAAGAAACAGGGTACTTGCAGGTCTGCCCTATTAAACACATTCACCCTTAGCTAGCCAAGTTCCATGAATGAAATTATGTCAAACCGGCAAAAACAATCACTACAACCTAAGATTTTGTTACTTAAGGCCAAATATTCTAAGAGATTCTCTCAATTGTAATTCATTCAACTGCAGTCCTTCAGTCCCTGCTAGCCTAATGGGAATCTGTAAAGGGTGTTAAGTGACAGCCTTTTTTATCCCAGAATTACAATTCTTAATCCTATGACTGACATTTGGGCCTTGCGCAATGAGGCCCAAATGATTTCATCTGGGAGCCAGGCTGACTGTTGCATTATTATCAGAATTCATTCTGCTGTGGAGGAACAAAACTGTTAACAGATTTAGTATTGCAGAAAAACTTTTTTCAGTTGTTTCTACTGGACTTCCATTTTTAAACACTTTCAAATTTCATCTCAGTAAATGTACTCCAACCAGAAACCGCGGAAGCACTTCCAAACACTAAGTTTCTGTCTGTAAGAAAGTGGCGCTCACTATTGCAATATGTATTGAGATACAACAGTGTTCTAAGAATGCCCCATGCATCTTCAACAAGAGTGAGAATATTTATTTTAAAGCCTGGGATTTATAGAGAGACCTTGTGCACTGCACTGATTTTTTTTCTTATTCTGCTGCAGCAGACAGAAAACTCCTGACCTCTTTGACTCTTCAACTAGAGACCCCAACTTTCACAAGTAAGGACTACTGGTTTAAATACTACAGCTGATAACAGTACACAATCAAGTAGCATCCAGCTAGTCAGGAACACACCGTATATGGCTATATAAAGAAAATACTTCAGAGTCCCCAAGAAGCATTACTTATCTGGGCAGCCTCTACCTCCCTCTCCTTCTTATCCCAGTCTTTCAAAGATCGGCTTTAAATGCTTTGCAGCTGTCCAACATTAACGCTGAAGAATTCAACAACCACGACTGCGTAAAAGCACGGGGGAAAGCAACCACCATGTTATCCAGGAATTCAGGACCAGCTACAGATCTAGAAGAGGTTCCGGACTGCAAACTTCTTTAACAAAATCTGGATAAGGTCCCAAGAGCAGATAAACCTGTAAAATTATTCTTGCTTCCTTCCAGATAATTCTACAAAGGAATCTCCATCATATAAACCAAACTAACTGCACTGAATTTTAGCCAACCTCTCACAGCCAAAAATATCAACTACCACCGCTGCACACATTTTCTTACTGAGATTTTCAGGTGGTCTGCATAATCTTACACCCGTGAAGTTAGTGAGCCATTTCGTATTTCCTGAAACTAAACTGCACATTAGATGATTCACCAATTAGTGTATTCATGAAGCTTTAAAAAGCAATCAAAATTTCATTTTTGTTGAAAAATTTAAGAGATGTCCAGCTGTATGCATGGAGAGAGCATGTGGGCTTCTCTCCTTTATTTAACTTCACTAACAGCTATGCTAGCTGGTGAAAAATATTCAGTGTGTCAGAGTTAATTTATAGAGCTGACAAAGTATAAGGGCTCCAGAAGGTATAGCATACATTTACTAAATTTTAAATACAACATTTTAACTAGATATAGCTCAAAGATTAAAATAACTGTCCAACAACCAAACCACACAAATACATAGCATTGCAGGGCACTTATTCAATGGAGCAACTGCATGTTTGCTTCAAACTTATGCACAGGTTAACAGTTTTGGCTGATCCCAAACCCCATACATACAGCATAATACAATGGTTTTTTTAACTAGGTAGACACCTTTAGAAGACAGTGGGCACCTCAGTGCAATACAGTGCATGATGAGATGGAGGGGAGGCACAGGAAACTTCTCAAAACAACCAAACCTTGTGGTCTTAATGAAGCCTCTAGGCACGAATACCACAACACAGTACTAAGTGCTTATTTCCCCCTAAGGCTGAAGAAACCTACCAAACATAGCTCTTGGGCAAACTAGAGGCAAGGAAATCAAGTCTAAAACAGCTACTCAAGAATCATTTAACTAGCTGGCCTATTCCAATGTTTTAGAATAGGCATCAGTGTTTTAGTAGTTTATGGTGAAGCCTTTACATCAAAAGTTCTTTTTTTTTTTCTGTTCTACAAAGTTAGGAATGCTCATTTTAGTAAAGAAAAAGGTATCTTGTTTACATTTTAAATTGGTTTTCACTATTTGTAGCAGTGAATGAAACATCACCACTTTAGATCAACCTACAGTATGAAAGTTACATGGAGTCACCTGGATCCCATCTATCAAAAACAAAATATCAAGCTATTAAGCAACAGGCTATTAAGGAACAAGGTGGTTTACAACCGTTAACAGAAATCATCACTATCTTTTGATTAGACTAAAATGCATCTTACTTCAAGCACAATGACGTGACCAGAAAAATGCATGACATACCATCTTGAGTTATGAGTCCACCAGGGAAACACATGAATTGTCATATTGAATTCAATGAACAGTCATCCCTCCAGAACCTTGCCACAGAATGACAGGTTCCACATGTTTTAAACAAGATTAAAAATACACCCAAAACCTAACAGAACACAGTTATTTCTAATCCCTTCCATCTGCCTTCTTAGATGTACCTGCCATCATGAAAAAAAGAGCAACAGAGGAGAAATTCTAGATAGTCCTCCAAGGACTAACCCAGCCATTTTTCCAATGCTCTCATTTGTATGAAGTCATGTCAAGCTATTGCATGCTACCCAGCTGTCTGAGGTCACTAGTTGGTTTTACTGCTAATGCAATTCTGAAATCAGAGTAGATGGAAGACATCTAAAAGACCAACTGGAACAATCCAAACACACTCAGCAGCTCAGTCCATCGGGTCCAAAAGTTTTGTCAGTCCAAAGCAAACTATAGAAAAGAGAAAACAAAGAATGCACCCCCAAAAACATAACTAAGTCACTCTACCATACTTATTTATGTACAAAACCCATAACATAACAATTAAATATGTTCTGACAGAGACCTTACTGCTAAGGCTACGGCACTGATACCAGGTACACTTGAATATCTTGGTTTTCAGATTGACAACTGAACAAATTAGGAGGTTGTTAACTTGGAAGCTTGCCTTCTTCCAGTATGTCCCTGTAGCAATCTCATTAACTGGGGATATTCAAGGTAACAGGGGTTATGCTCAGGGCTGCATGACACCTTCAGCAGGAAGCCTTGAACAGCACAAACCTGCATGTCACAAGATCTTGAGGTGCGCGAACCACACCTCAAGACTTCTATAGCTGTAACACAGTTTAACTATGAAACTGCCCTAATGTCATCTCTGCACACATCTGTGGCCCATGTGAGATCTGAACTCAGAAGTTAAGAGACCTGAGTAAGGCAAACAATATTTGGGGGCTGTGATATCCTCCACGGTCATTACCTCGTGACACAACCCCAACATCCCTTCCTGACATGGACTTATGAAAGGACATTCCATTCTCCTTGATAATTCACTGGACTCAAGACTTCTGGCACCCATAAATTAGTCTTCGTGTTGCACAAATACACTTTGCAGGGTGGAATGGGACTAAAATTTCTCTTTCATAAGAGTAGCGTATCTTGGATTAAGAGCCCTAAACTAGAAAGTTAACCAGGTTTACAAGAAAGAAACACAGGTTTCTATATAATCCCATAATAAAGATAAAAGCACTTCTAGAAAGGTACATTAAGACACTGATTCTGGAAAGAAGTTTACACTAAAGGGTCCAGCAACTGCGCAATCTCCTTTCAGTACTGGGTCTCAACTCATTATATTAACAAAATTAAAGTGAAACTACTCTAAAGCTACATTTTAAATGATAATGCACTTAAGCCCTACTAAAATATTTTCTGTGGTACCTGCAACCACAGAAGGGTCTTATTTGCCATTCACCAAGAAGGAAACAAGAAAAAAGTGCCCTGAAATGCAACTGCTCATCTTTAAGGGAAATTTAAATTTAAAAATTACACAAAAGACGTTAAGATAAAGTAAAAACTTGAGAAAATGGAACAGGCAAATGTCTTTAAAGCATCTGAAGTATTCAAATAGCCTTGAAAATGCAATTTAGCCTTCCGCACAACGTCTTAAAGCCAGGAAAAAACCTTGCAAAATTTTCACTCTCATCTTGATATCCAGTTCGCCTGTCTTCTGAAAGGGGCAGATCAATTTAAAGTGATAACCAGCCAACTGCTGTGCAAGTTTCTGGAACATGTATTTTTAAATAAGGTTACATAAATACAAGCTTTAGTAGCACTTTCCAGTCATATAATCTCCCTGCAAATACTTGAGTTGGGCCACATCTATCCCCAAAATGTTTTCTCGTAACAGGAGCATCCCGCACCAACAAAACCACCGCTGAAGTTGTTACCATTTGTATGAGATAAGCCATACCTTTACCAAACTTACAAACTATACCGCAACTAGATTCAGTGGGAAAGCACGGTGAGCGTCTTAAGAGGGTTTGCACGGCATGGTCAGGAATCGTACATCACACAGAATCAACCAGGTTGGAAAAGCCGTTCCAGATCATCAAAGTCCAACCCTTTCCCCAGGACTGCCAAGTCAACCACTAACCCATGTCACTAAGGACAAATGATGGCATATGGCACCCCTTAATGATGACCAGTCTAAAATTTATAGTTCGCAATCAAAGAAACATTAAGAAAACTTCAACAAGGTTTAGAAGAGACAGGAGGGGAAAAAAGATAAAAGAGAAGCATTCTGTAAGTATTCAGGGAATGGAAATGTAACCGCTGTACATGCTGTGTTTATAAGAATACATGATCAGATGACACAAACCCGATGAAACAAACATATCAGAGACAGAAATGTATTCCACGGGATTAAGCTACTGTGATTCTGTGCAAGCATTGAATTACAAAGTTAACAGCAGCAGAAATAACACGATTTACTGCTTCTACAATTGCAAGAAACCATTCACAACTTTGAGTCAGGTGCATACAAAGACGACTCCAAAACTTTCACGAGCGCTCGCAGCCCCATGTTTAATGTGCCACCCTCCACAGAAGGGGTTAACAGTCGCGTCTGTGCCCCGAAGACTCAAAGGGGCAATTTTGCCAGGGTGATTTCTATACTGACAAACACCCGTGCCAGCTCGACTGGAGGAGCCCGCCGGCCAACCCCCCAGCTACCGAATTAACCGGGAAGCCCGGGAGAGCGGCGGCCAGGGTCGGGGTGCCGGCACCGCACCGGGACTGGGGCAGCTTCAACCACAACCCCCTCGGGGCTCCGCTGCCAACGCCAGACCCCGCCTGGGGCTGCCTCTCTCAGGAGGGCACCGGGACCCAGCGGCGCTGTCCCCCGCCCCGGGGTGGCCTCCTCCCTCGCAGACACCCCGGCCCGGCCAAGCCCCGCGGCGGCACTCCGCGGCCGAGCCCTCCCCCCGGCTCCCTCGGGCGCTGGCTGCCCGCGGCCGCGTAGACGGCGGCAGCTCCCCGCTTCCCTCACGGAGCCGGGACCGCGGCCTCGGCGGGCAAGCAGCGGGGCCGGGGCTGCGGGGTAGGCAGCGGCCGCCTCTCGCCTCCCGGGAGGGGGGGGCGAGCGGCGCAGGTCCCGTCCGCCAAGCCCCGACCGGGAGGCACTTACCTCTGCGCCGCGGCGGGGACAGCGACGCCTCAGCGCCGTCCCGGCGGCCCCGACATCATCGTCCGGAGGCCCCCCCCTCCCCGGGCCCGCCGTCTGCCGCTCGGCGCGGACGGAGCGATCGACGGAACCCCCTCCCCGGTCCCGTTCCCCCCCCCCTCTGCGCCGAATGGAAAACAGCTCCCCGGGCCCGGAGGGCAGGCAGCGGGAGCGACACCCCGCCCAGCCAATGAGAGCGGGGCTGGCCCTCCGCACAGCCAATGGGAGCGGCAGGCGGGATGAGGCGGGGCGTCGCCCAGCCTATCGGACCGCGGCGCTGGGACTTGAGCCGCTACGATGTCTGCGGCCGGCCTCCATCTTGGAGTCGGGCACGATGCCCAATGTGGGAAGGGGTTCGCCGGACGCCATCTTGGGTTCGGGCGCGGGGCGGGACCGCCTCAAGCGGCCGGGACCGACGGGAGGAAGCGGAGGGGATTCGGTGCGGTCGGTCCGTGCCGTGCCTCGCCTCGGGGGACGCGGGAGCAGCGGCCCGGCACAAATTCACCCGCGGCGCTCGGTGTCAGAATAGGAACGGGGCTCCTGCCGGGCCTTGGAGGGGTTTGGAGGAGCGCTCGGAGCAGCCCCGGGGTGGGTTGGGTGCCTGCTAACGAGGTGGCGGGCACAGTACCTGCTGTGGAGCTGCTCCCGGGATAACGCCACCGGCTGAAGTCAAACAGCCCCTTGCAAGCAGAAGGGACTCGAGAATGCTTACAGAGACTTCTGAAGAGATGTGGGTATTGTTGAGAGTAATACCCTGTTCAAAACAGCTCCCTCTCCTTTTCGTCCCTCTGTATTACGGGGAGCTCGGCTCAAACACAGGTGAAGTACGTTTGATCACATCAGACAGAGGAATCACTCGTTGCTGCGCCCGTACGAAAAGATAACTTGGCATTGCAAGCAACAGAGCGTGTCTTGTCTTCCTGCATGTAGCAGATGAACTGGGATGCTGCGGTCTGAGGGTGGATAGGGAGAAAGCGGTTGGATCACCAGGCTGGGAGGGTCAGGCTCAGTGGGCTGTGTTCTGCTGGCAGTAGGGAGTGCAGTACTGCAGGGGCCAGTTCTGTTTGACACCTTTCTCAGTGACCGGAGGATGGGAGTGCGTGCTCATCGCGTTTGCAGCTAATGCCAAAGTGGGACAGTGGAAGGACGAATGGAAGGGAATTCAGCAAGTCCAGCGCCTTGGAAGGAAGAGCCCTCTGCACCAATACAGACTGGGGACTGCTCTATAGGTGGGCTGGGGAGCAGCTTTGCAGGAAAGGACATGGGGTCCTGGTAGACAGCAGGCTGGCCACAAACCAGCACTGTGTCCTGGCAGCAAAAGAGGCCAAGAGCATCACGGGCTGTACCACCAGGAACACGGCCAGTAGGCCAGGGAAACTCTTCACCTGCTTCTACTCAGCCATGTGTAGAATAGTGTGTCTGGTTTTGGGTGTCCAAATGCAAGGAAAACCTCAACAGACGGTAGCAAGTTCAGTGGAGGCCACCGAGTTGTCCAGGGAAAGCTGCAGCACTTACCCTGTGAGGTGAGGCTGAGCTAACAGGCCTCATTCAGCTTGAGGAAGAGGCAGCTTCAGAATACTTCTGCATGCAGAACACAGCCTAGCATATACATTACCAGCAAAAACCTCAAAGATTAAATAATACCCTGTATAAGCAGTTCTGCACCTTGGAAGAGGATGAAAAATATAATGAAACATACATAATTGATGTTAGTTGCCTTCAGAATGATACTGATGAGGCCAATGTGTGAATTTACATTTCTAGAACAGGGTAGCACTCATGAAGGATTCATGTGCACCCAGCACAGATGCAGCTAAATTGCCACTTGGCAGCCCTATGTAAACTGTGCGGGAAAGAATGAGCTAACAAGTAGTAACAACAAGCACAATAAATCCAGAGCCAGCGCAGCCAGGATCTAGTCAAGTCTAACAGTTCAAGAGGGGGAAATGCAAAGTCCTGCACTTGGGGAGCAACGACCCCTGGCCCCCGTATGTGCAGGGGACTGACTGGCTGGAAAGCAGCTTTTGCGAAGAAAGCCCTGAGTGTGCTGATGCACACGGAGCTGAACACAAACCAGCCGTGTGCCCATGCTGCAGTGAAGGATAATGGTGTTCTGGGCTGCATGAGGAAGAGTGTGGCAGCAGGTCAAGGGAGGCGATCCTTCCCCTCTCCTTTGCACTGGTGAGGCCCCACCTGCAGTCCTGTGTCCCGTTCTGTGGTCTCCAAGACAAGACAGAGATGGAGCTACTGGAGGGAGTCCAGCAGAGGACTGCTAAGGTCACTGAGGGACTGAAGCATTTCTCCTACGAAGAGAGACTGGAAGAGCTGGGACCGCTTAGCCTGACAAAGAGAAGTCTCAGGGGATCTCATCAATGTGTATAAATATCCGAAGGGAGGATGTGAAGAGGATGGAGCCAGACTCTTAACAATGCTGCCCAGTGACAAGACCAAAGGAAATGGGCGCAGACTGAAACACAGCAAGTTCTGCCTGAACAGCAGGAAACACCTTTTCACAGCGAGGGTGACCAAGCACTGGAACAGGTTGCCCAGAGAGACTGTGGAGTTTCCATCCAAAAGCCATCTCGGCATGGTCCTGTGCAACCAGCTCTAGCTGATCCTGCATGATCAGGGGAGGTTGGACAAGATGATCTCCAGGGGTCACTTCCAACCTGTGCCGTTCTGTGACTGTCACATTTCACATCACCACATCACCTGAGAGTACTTATCTTTGTGCTGGCTTTGGCTGGGATAGAGTTAATTTTCTTCATTGTAGCTGGTATGGGGCTGTGTTTTGGATTTGTGTTGGAAACAGTGCTGATAACACAGGGATGTTTTCATTATTGCCGAGCAGTGCTTACACAAAGTCAAGGCCTTTTCTGCTCCTCAGCCCACCTCACCAGTGAGGATGCTGGGAGTGCACAAGAAGCTGGGAGAGGACACAGCCGGGACAGCTGGCCCCAACTGACCCAAGGGATATTCCACACCATATGGCATCATGCTCAGCATGATGAAAAAGAAGGAATTTGGGTCTGTTTGGCGTCGTGGTGTTTGTTTTCCCAAGTAACTGTTCTGCATGATGGAGCCCTGCTCTCCTGGAGATGCTGAACACCTGCCTGCTGATGGGAAGTGATGGATGAATTCCTTGGTTTGCTTTGCTTGTGTGCACAGCTTTTGCTTCACCGATTAAACTCTTTTAACTCGAACCCGCAGGTTTTATCACTTTTACCTTTCTGATTCTCTCCCCGTCCCACCAGGGCCAGAGAGGGCAGTGAGCCTGCAGCTGTGTGGTGCTTCGTTGCCAGCTGGGGTTAAAGCACAACAATCTTTTCCAAGTTAGCAGTTACGCAGCGCTGGCTCCGCTTGTATAAAATTCCCTAAGTGAGTTTTAACTTCAACTGGTAGGCTGTTTTGTTTCTCTTTTCAATTCCTTCTGTAGCAAACTAGCGTTCGTTTTCATGTCTAGCATGCAGTAAATATTTTTACGCTAGATACTTACAAACTTCTCAGAATTATAAAGTTTCAGTAACATAAACCCCCAGATGTGCTCCGTCTCTCTCATAATGAAAATCCTCTTGATGCTTCCATTTTTGTCAGGGTTAAGGTTCAGCAAGTCATCTTCATCTGATGCTACGTGGGCAAAGAACTAGTAACTGAAGAGGACAATAATCCACTGCTTTGTTTTTACTACCATACGTTTCATTGTTGGGGATCTGTTGATAGGATGGAGGAAAAGAAACAAAATAGTCTGCTACTTGCTATAACAAGAAGAAAACTTCCTAATACCAGCAGAGCTAAGGGTAACCAAAGCACAGCAGGATGGCAACTGTGGAACTGGTGGTTACCATCCCCAGGCTTCAGCAGCCTGACCCAGACAGCTGTGGGATCTGGTTAGATTTTGGGAGGAAGCATTGGTGCAAGTGACCAACACTTGTGCTTCAAAGCATGATGCTACTTGCTGTGGTATTCTACTCGTGTTGGTATGGACATCTTAAAGAGCTGTGTCAGTGAGATTCTGAGAAGGAAATGAGGAAACGATGGGCCATTGTGGATGCTCCAGACTATGAGGCTGCAATGAGTCTATTAAAAGAAGTCGGATCACATCCTTTCTCAGGATGCACACACACCCTTGAATGCAAAGCAAGTCTCTGGGGAATCATCTGGGCAATCTCTTCATTCGTATGGCAATTCATTTTCCCGATGGACGGCAATGATCCGTTCATTTTGAGAGGACGAGGGGACACTGAGGAAACAGGGATTGGAAGAAGGTGATCAGAGGCTGGAAACTGAGCAGGCTGCTACCTCCCACGTTGGCCTGCTTTCATCTTTCAATGTTTATTTGCCAGGCATGCTGCCAGCTCCTGTGTTTGCTGCCAACAATGCAGCGCAGCACTGCTGGGCATGCCGTGCACAGTGCCCTCAGTCTGCCATTCCGGGGTGACACTGCCCACTTGCTGTGCTATCAGCCACCGTGGTTGCTTCACCAGCCCTGAGCTGCCACATTAACTGCTTTTCCCAGCCCAGCTCTGCTGGATCGTTGCTTGTCAGTATGTCCTTGACTGATCCCGGTTCTGCATGAAATAGTGCCTGCCCCTGGCAAGCTCTGCAGCTCTGACTTTATCCCACTTCCTTCTTCAGGGTTTGTCTTCTTTGTAGCCTAGAGTAATTCTGAGAAAGCAAACGCAGGCAGAGACCTTAAATAAAACCTCTTCATTCCAAATGGGACTTCGCAAAGTTTGACCAAGTTAGTCAAGGCGTGCCTTCTCCCCTCACTCCTGGCAGCAGTGTCAGTCGCATGCCACACCTCAGTGTTTCAGACCTGTAGAATCAAGCTGTAGTTCAGCAAAGCGAAATAGCGTCCTTTCAGTTGTGGCTGGCATAGCAAGTAGCCTTCTCTGCAGCCCCAGCATCCCTGCCCTGTGCCCAGAAGTCTCTGTGTCTGCGGGAACCATGGTACAGCTATAGTTGTAGGACTTCCCTGTGCTAGGGTGCTTCTTCCAAGGCCATAGTGACACACAGTCGGAGGATTGCCCATTAAAGTCAGAGCAGTGTAATCATTTGATGCTATCTCCTTACTTCCAGGCTTTTTCCCTTCAGACTGGAACTAGATGAACACTCCCCTGTCCGTCAGCCTGGCAGAAGAGAAGCACTAGTGATGGAAAATCCAAGATAAAAGCAGGGCAAGAGAGCTGGAGTAAAACAATAACTGCTTTCATTATCCTGCTTATGAAATCTTGGTGTCTGCGGATAAAGCCTGTCTGCAAAGGACACCTTGAAGCAAAAGGATGTTGAGCATGTACTAGATAAACCACAAGACTTAGGAAGAGTGCCTTACAATAGGGACGAAGTTCTCTGCAAAGGAAAAGTGCACAGTGCTGGGGAAGGCAGAGCAAACACAACTGAGGGGTTTTGCCTAGTGTCTAAATCAACAGAAATAATCCCAACACCAGGCACATTTAGGATTAAGAACCCCATCAGCAAGACAGCCAATTCCATGCAGCTGAGCACCCTGAGCTACCAAGTGCTACCTTGCTTTACCTTTCCTGACCTCTGACAGTTTCACTTGCACGTAAGATCAGGCGCAGCATGGTGATTTGGTTGTTTGCAAGCATACTCAGTGTTAATTTCACAGGACAAAATGTTCCATCTTGCCCAAATGAACAGAAGACAAATGCGCACTTAAAGATGGGAGAACCTCTGCTATCAGAAGAGAAATGCTGACCTGAATATCCAGCACGCTTGCCCTGGCCAGGGACTTCCCTTTGAAGAAAGACAAGGTTGCAGTGACTGAAACCAAGCCAGGGAGACATAGGTCCAAAGGTTTTTTATCTGGGCTAACTGAACATTACTACACATTGAGGGGCATGAAATAAAGACATCCTGTGGTAACCACTGTGGCAGGGGGAGGGCCTGGGCTCAGTTAATTGCTTTCCCCTTTGCCTTCTACCTGCCCCAGTGCAGCTGAGCTGGGAGGAAAACCTAGAAGCCTTTCTGGATTTTTCTGATGCTGAGTCATTTGGGTGGATGAAATAAGGACATCTATGATGCTCCTTTCTCCATCACTGCATACCTTGAATAAGCATTGACAACAGGGCTGAAACATCAGCTTTCTGATTCAGTTGCAGGTTCCCCACTTCACACAGGTGTTAATAGTGATTCCTCCCGCCAGGCAAAGGACAGCCAGGCTCCAGGACAGCTTCAGGCAGGCGCAGTGCATACAGTGACATTCAAAAGTATTCTGACATGTCCAAGCACCACCCAAGACTCTAGGATCTTGGTCTTGATCTTTCTTTTACTGAGTAATACAAACAACTGCTAGAACCAGTCCTGAGCCTACCCTCTTTCGCTTACATGCTTGTTCATTGGGTTGTTTCCAATCGTCCCAGGAGTCCAGAAGTCTTGCAAGTGGAAGGACGGTAACATTTGAAAGTGTTTTCCTTTGAAATGGATTTATTTGTTATCTATTCTGGTGCTCCACTGCTATTTAGGAATTGACATGCTTTTGTTGCCAGTAACCAGCATCTAACGTGACCTTAAAATGACAGGATCTGAAGGTTTTAAGAGGAAGGTAGATGTTTTGCAGAAAGTCAGTGCTTAGCATTTGCTGAAAAGCAGGTCTCTCTTTCAGGTACTTCAAACTGAACACATGCAAGCAAAGAAACCCCATATCATGACTGACTCCTGACAATTTTAGCCAGGCAACACTGTTTTAGTGCTGGCTGTGGAGTCATTAATTACCATTGCATAGAATGTAATAACAAACCAGAGCTCCCCAATGAGAAAAAGCAAACCACTTCTCTTCTAGCTGTTCTTCTTTTCTCTTACAGCAGTAATAAACCATATTATTATTCACTTCCAACCATGAATGTCCTCCAAAGCAGCTTGATACTAAAACCCAAATCATCTGACTGGATGGGTTTTTACAGATTGTTACAGCAGGGCAAGCCAGGAATGTTATTACAGTGGCCTGAGGCAGAGTGTTACTCCATGGAAACTGAAAAACAGTTCAAAATTCAGTGTTCCAAAATTCATTTTCTCAAAGGGGATTTGTGGCACTGCTGAGATTAGAGCCATTCCTATTCAAGCAGCTATATTCTCGATGAGACCTTCATTTGTGCCTATTTTGTCTGCAGATCTGGTTTATTTCATCACGGCAGAATACTAATGTGAGCTGGCGTTCCTGTTGTCTGGACTTGTCTCACTTTACCTCCTTTCTTTAGCAGCAATGCATTTGCATAGTTTTTCAGGCCACAGCAACAGTAGGAAAAGATGAGGTTGAAACCTAGTTAAAGCCACCCAAATACATTGCAGGCTTGTATTTTTCAGTGTTCAGGCCCTGTGACTGCGCTCTGCCCTGCAAGATTGGCAGACTGTACCTCTGATGATGGCAGACAAGTTTTCAGCACTAACAATAGCACTTTTCATCTGCAGAAGTCACAGTCAGTTAGAAAGGGGCGAAGCAAAGTGGTGTGCAACTCAGGTGCCCGACACCAGCATGAACAGGGTTGTGCTATTTCATCTTTCTGAGTTTTACAGTGAAATTTAGGTGCAAACAGGTAAGGAATCAATGCAAGAGACATAGGCCAAGGTTTCTGAATACAGGTGTGAGCAACCTACAAAGCTGCTTTAAAATATCTCTTTGTTCCCCAGGTCACTTGATTGTCAGGATAATGTGAGTATAAATCGAAGCAGCTGATAAATGTGAGTATAAATCGAAGCAGCTGACTTCAAAAAGGAGTTTTGAACTGGCTCTGTGTTTTCAGAGCACTGTGGTGAAGATCAGTGATGTAGAATTGAGGATTTGGCTATCTTGCTTTCATCAAAACCTGTTTATAATCAGTAATGTTCAGTCTTCGTGGCTACTAATGTGGTTTCTGAAGGCTGACGGCTCAACTTCAAGAATAGAAGAAAGCGTTGAAGGAGTTCATACAATGTCAGAATACCTGCATGATTTACCTTAAATGATCTTATGTCTGAGCATGTGCATGTATGCATAAATATATATTAGTAACCAGTAGCAAGGTAGTGAAAAAAGAGAGAACCCATCTCAGGTTTTCTTAACTCTTCATCAAGAAACACAGAAAATGCAAAGTGGTTGATTTAATCGTTTTGGATTGGGGGGGGGTGGGGGGTGTAGGTGTCTTGGTTGGCTGGTTTTTGTTTTGTTCCGGGTGTGTTGGGTTGGGGTTTTTTTCTGTTGTTGAGGGAGAATGCAAACTGGAAAATACAACTAAAGCCGTAACTGAAGAGAGATGCACAAATAAATATTACAGGCAAATGAGAGTGAAAGGGATAGAATACTAATAGAATTTGTGTGAATCCAGTGTCACCTACGTAATAAGGGTAAACCAGGTTTATTTCCTGTATCAGAGCTACATGGATTTACTATAGATTGTACATTAAAAGATGTTTTCCTTGTAGTATCAAGACCTGAAGCTTTCTTTTCTTGAAGCAAATTCATAGAATCAAAGTGTCACGCAATGGTTGAGGTTGTTTAAGCAGGGTCAGCTAGCATAGGTGGACCAGGGCAGCGTCCAGCTGAGTTTTGGGTATCTCCAAGGATGGAGGCTCCACAACCTCTCTGGCTAACCTGTGCCAGTGTTCGATCACTCCCACAGGAAAAAAGTGTCTTCTTTTGTTCAGATGGAATTTCGTGTGTTTCACTTTGTGCCTATAGCCTCTTCTCCTGTCTCTGGGTGCTCCTGAGAAGAACCAGCTTCCCTTTTCCTTATTCCCTCCCATCAGGTATTTGTACACATGGATAAGATCACCCTGCACCTCCTTTTCTCTAGACTGAGCAGTCCCAGCTCTCCCAGCCTCTCCTCCTACGAATGAGGCTCCAGTCCCCTGTGGCCCTATGCTAGCTGGGCTCTCTCAGTACGTCCACATCTCTCTTGTACTCGAGAGTCCAGAACTGGACACAGCACTTCAGGTGTGGCCTCCTCAGGGCTGAGCAGAGGGAAAGGATCGCCTCCCGTGCCCGGTGCTCCTCCCGATGCAGCCCAGGATGCTGTTGGCATGCTGATTTCTGGGCGCAGTGCTCCATGCCTGCATTCCCGTCTGCCTGGGAGGACTGAGTCAAGTGGTCCTCAGACCACTTGAGCCCAGGAGTCGAGGGTATGCTGAGCAGGTGCCCACACTAAGGCCAGCATCAGTACGGTGATGCTGTTAGATGTGTATATGCTCGTATGTTCATCTAACTAAACAGTAGCTATTAATTGTCGAAACTAGTTTTCTAAGCTTTATCTCCTAGGTCAGAACAGGACGTAACGCCCTACTACCCTGCCATTGACACAAGGGAGCAGAGGGAACCAGTTTAGGTGGGATACCTCGTGCTCAGGTAATAGAGCTAGCTGAGGGTAAGGCAACTCCCTGACCTCCTACCTCACAGTGGTTTGGCGGTGTAATTAGCGCTGAACCAAGCACATCTGTCAGACCCATACCTCTTCCCAAGCCTGCAGAGCTGCGCAGCGACACGCTGCTGCTGTGGCTGTACTTGCTCAAGGTAAGGCTAGGCACTGCTGCATTTACATCCGTGTCAGCCTGTGTGGTTGGGGTGACAGTGACGGCAGTGACCTTTGGGACACTGTTGTTTCCCACAGGCATACCGCACCGTTCAGGAAACTTTTGCAGCTGCTCTTCCGGACTTGAAGTGGGTCAAGTCTCTCAGGTTGCAAAAATGGGCTGAACAAGAAGCTGCGTGCCTCATCACACCTTCACCAGAGAGTATTTCCGTGAGCGCCATTCATCGCCAACTACACAGACCACTTTTGCAGTTAGGATGGAGTCTGCTTTTAGGACATGTCTATCAGGACCAACATCAACTCCAGGAATGTAGACATAGACATGTCTGAGAAAGCAAGCAGCAAGTTATGGTTGTTTTCAAGCCTCTTCTGAGGCAAGAGGAGGCCTCAGGGGCACATCTCAAAGTGTAAAACAGTGACCAGATTAAAGGAGATTTAAAGCACAGATTAAAGGAGCCCTTATTAGAGTATACATTAGAAGAAGTAGGACAACTAGAACATTTTCTCAGGATGCGTTCAGAACCACACAGGAATCATTTCAAAGAGCAGTGGCTTATGACTAAAAGAGACAGTTTAAAGTGTTTTTGGACATCATATGTCTCTCATCTTTACCACAGGTTTAGCCTTGCATGGGCAAACAGTCCAATTCCAGCACGAGGGGGATTTAATTTCTGATTAAACAATGCTATTTAAATGTCAGCCGTTTGAAGCAATGGCACAATGCTAGATTTTTATGCTCTGACTCTTACGACCTCTCTTCTCCACCCATTTTGTGTTGAAAGCCCACTGGAGCTAACCATATTGGCTGGGTAAGAGCATGACCTATGGTCGAACACTGCTACTGGTTCCAGTGCTTCTTTTTCTGAGCAATCCTACTGTCTCCAGTTGGGCTGTTTCCATTGATATTTCCATTCTTGTAGCACAGGAATGTACTATTAGATGTTTTTACTTGTAACTGACAAATGGATGGCCTTTTCGCTGGCAATATCCCTAAAGGGTTATGTAGCTGTATGACTAGGATGAGATTTACGTGAAGAAACTAAACATTCATGCTGATTTTGCCTTTAAACTGAAATGCCAGAGTTCCCTGTCTCTGAAATATCTAACTCCCACTGATTCCAGTGAAATAGATACTAATTACCCTTTGAGGAGCTAAACCTGGAGCGTAACAGAAGGCAAAATATAACTCACCGAAATGCAGAATAGAAAAATAATTATGGTATTATAAAAATAACCTGTAGGGCTGTTGTAGTGAATAATCTGCACTTAGATGTTCCCTTTAGAAGGATATGCCAGATTTTATAAATCTGGTTCTACAACGCTTTAGAATTCAAACCGGAGATAGACCATGCCCTTTACATTGCAGCAACCACTTGAGTTTCGTTTAAATTGGTTCAACTTGCAACAATAAGTGTGATTTTTTTCAAGAGGCTCTATTTTCTCCCCTATGTATTTGGCAATATAAGCTACAAAATCACTCGGTTGTTCCCATAAGACTAGCCTTCTGCAAAGGTCTAAACCCAGGCTCTCAAATCAGCTTACCGCAGTGTCTGCTCGAGACAACGAGCTATATGGTCTGTCACTAGGAGCAAGATACGTATCAAGCCTTGATGTTAGCTACCATCTGTTGGAAACGTCAAGAAAAAAATCACAGTAGTCAGCATTTAACTCTATGGCAGGAAATGCAAGATATGAGGCTACTCCCAAAATCCAGCTGGGTCTGGCCCACTAAGTCACGTTTTCATTTTTTAGGTACAAACCACTGCAGTTCTAAACAGCCAGTTTATACCTGCAGGCAGACATTGAACTATCCACCTGCCTAGATGACGCATAACATCTTCGGTGTGCTTTGGAGATGCTTTTAGATGTACTGAACCCGGATAGCCTTACCTTGGGGTCAACAGAACGTAACAGGTTTTCAGGTGCCTTGTGGTCTCGCTTTGTGAAATGAAAGCATTCAGATGGCTATCCACACTGCTCATCATACATTTTATATCACTTATCAACACTGCTGTGTCTCACATTCCTCAGAATCTCCTCAGGACACCCAGGTAAAATTCCGATGGTAAATGAGAGCCTCCCATTTGGAGATTGATCTGTGCCCATATCTTCCGAAGCTTGGCCTGCGCTTTAGGAGTGAAAATTACTGTAGTGCCATCTAGTGCTGTCCTACGGATCTTTGCATTCCGTGTATAGCATTTCCAAGGACATTGTTCTGGATTCATTACGTCCAGCTCTGAACGCTCCGAAATCTTGAAAATGCAAGAAACTTCCTTGGGAACACTTTTTTTTTTTTCCAGGCAAGTCATAATATAGATTATATACATTTCTGTAACAGACTTCCCAGCAGTGCAGTAGCATTGGCCCCGAGCGGTGTGACTGTGAACCGGAGATTATCTTGCAAAGAGCACGGGTTCCCCTCTCTTTAAAATGTGCAATAGGAATGCAGAGGTTGCCTAGAGAAAGGGCCTGATGCCTTCCAGTGTGGCCAGTCTGGGTGTGGGGCTAGGGAGCACCAGCAAGGGCGGGGAGGTATCCTTGCTTGCAAAGATTCGATTCTGAAGCATCAAGCCAAACAGTGAATAAACTTTTCCTTTTCCCTGTACATATGGGGTGCTGTCCCTGTTGAAAAACCCAGAGGGATTAGCACACTCCAGGACATGACAAAGACTTCCTATTGCAATCCTGTTAACTAAAATGTACCCGGTTCATGCAGCAGCTGTCCCTGGTCTCCTCCGTTCCCGTAGCAGCAGCTCCAGAGGATTTTGGTACGGACATGGGCCAGCTGCGCTAAAAGTAACTGTAGTTGAAAACCAGTTACCTAACCAGCAGTGCCTCGCTTTCTGCAGCCCGAAGCAAGGCACTGTGCCTTGAGACACCTAACGTATTGAAGTATGTTTGAAGTATTGCTCCGAAGACGGTCCCAGTGAGAAACCAGCGGGAAACAAGCACTTGGGGGCTTGTGAAAATCCTGCTGGGTTCCTGCCTACATCTGCAGAAGCTTTTACATCGGACCTCCCCACCTCGTGGTCAAGTACACGGGCTTTGCTAAATGTGACACTGATTTTCTGTTGCTGTCCCGCAATGCAATGTGTGATTACAAGGAGCTGCCGTGGCCAGATGTTCCATGTGTCTCCCTGGGTGGCTTATTTAAAGTGCTGGCACACAACCACCACTCCAGAACCCAGTGAGCCGTACTATTACGTCTGTCTTCTTGGAGAGCTATAATGGGGAAGCATTTACCTGAAGTGGTTTGAGGCCATGCCCATAACCAGTTGGGGGGTGGAAAAATTCAGGCATATAGCGGATTCCACTTAGCCCTGTGAACTCCGTTCTGTAATTTCTTTCATCTCACAATCGCTGTAGTTCAAGAACTATACTGGGTTTGCTCTTGAAAAGCCCTACTGACGGTCCCAGCGTTCACATTTTCCTCTCGCCTTCAATGCTGATCTAAAATGACATTGGTCCTGAAATGAACGCATCCCTCTTCTGTACCCAAGCTGCAAACTGAACAATAAATTCTTGCCTTATATGCTTAGTGTTGAATGAACTTGAGGTAAGATAGGAAGATTTACTTTTTGCCACAGACTTCCACACACTTGATATAAATGTCTAGACCTTATCTTGTTTGAGTGAATTCATGTCTGTTTAATAAGCATGATGGTGCCAACAACTTCATAGAAAGCCCCACGTTTTTATCCTCTGGAATGTCTCCAAGCAAGTCACACTCTTAAAAAGAAATATTCTTGGCCCGCATCCTGCATCATTCGTACACAAAACTTGTGTATGTGTCAAGTTTTACATGCTGTGAAGAGCCTCATTGACTTAAATGGAGCTGCTCACGAAATAAAATGTTAAGTATCTGCACAAATTTCACCAGGTTTAGGACTTCTGTTTGAAATCCATTTATGTGTTATTAACCTTCACTTTGAAAGGACCCCTGCCCACTGTTCAGTTTGTGTGTGTCCAACACTTTCTGTAGCTGTTCTAAGGTTACCCCAGCCTGAATTTGCTGGGACATTTCGTAGGATCCTGTAAACTGTGCAGGAGGAAACCCCAAGTAGGACACCTACCACCTCTATCTTCTGCAGATCAAGAGGGCAATACGTGATCCTTTGGACAGTATTAATTAAGAGTTAGTGACAGAAGAATTTGATCCAATAAGGTGTCTAAAATGCACCCAGCAGAAGTAAGGATGTCCCTGTGAGTGCCAATAACTTTAATTACTTAAAGAGCTTCTAAGTGCTGCTCCAGACAAAAACAATGTGGTTTGCGAGTGACATCGCCCTGAGTCTGCACAAGATCATTCCAGACCCTCCTCTGCTGCCCAACACCTTCTCAAAGGAGTGAAAAAAACCTGCTGCGAGAAGGCAGTTTTCAGAACCTAACGTCTTCCTGAAGTCTTTGAGGTGACTGCCTAAGCTGTTTCGGAGGGGTTCATTGTCTATCTTGGATACTGCTCGAGTTAGTTAGAGAACTGAAAGCAACGATTTATAATTACCATCTGACTGCCACCCACTTGGAACATATCACAGGAACTGTGGGAAAGGCTGATGCCGTTTCATGCAGGGATATTCTCATTGAGTTTTACTTTCCACTCTATGTTAGCTCTGATAAAGAGTCTCAATTTTAGAAGTGCGCTAAATGTGTCTTAGCGGTAACATTTACCAAATGTGCAAGTGAACTATCCGGATTTTACTCTTTAGAGGTCAGGATTACATTCCCATTGTATCTCAAAAACACTGCATGCATTTTGTGAGTACAGTGTGTTGAACAGAAACACGAGCTGATCGGCAGTGTCGCAGCTACAGGCAGTACACAACTGTCTTGTTCTTCTAAATGTCAAACAGATGTTCTGCTCTTGGTCCTTCAGCCTCATTATGACATTTCGATATAATAGGTGTAGATCAGTTTTTCACTGTCAGGCAATAAATATAACTTGAGAAACAATATAGAAATGGAAGGCCTTCAATATCAATATTTATATAGGGGTTGTACAGAGGGTGTCAACGCATGAAGATTCAGTGACATTTGGCTTCACATTTTTACCACATGTGATGTCATATCTGGCATATAAAGCTCTCTGTGACACTCTGCCTACTGCTAAACCTTTGACCTGGCCTGATGAGACTCTGGACCAGTAGAATCTGTCCCTTCCTTCCTGAACGGTCCTTAAATACGGTATCAAGCAACAGAGTAGGGAACCAATCACTGTTCCAATGCAAATCCTTTCCAAAGAGGAGGTACCACCGTGAATAAATCACACCTCTCCACTCAACCGGACGAATGAAGGTGACTAACCACTGAGATGAGTATTAACCATGTCATTCTGTAAGTAGGAGTCACATAATGGGGGTGTGTGCATGTGCATGGAGCGAGAGGTCAGAACATACTGTTACAGAAGATATTGGTGTTGGATGGATGATGAAGGTGATGCAGGGAAGCGCTGAGGTTTAAGAAGGTGAAGAAAGGAAGGAGCCAAGTGTGTAGGAAGGAGGCTGCAGAGAGGAGGGCAAGAGTGAAAACCAAGATGGGCAGGGAGAGTAAAGAGCGAGTGAATAAACTGAAGGAGAAGCAGCAAACAGCAGCAATGGGGCAGATAAACGGAGGCTGGTGCAGAAATGCCCCCTGGACACTCACAGGGGACATCCCAGATTTTGAAGGTCGGGGCATGGCTGTGTCCAGGAGGACAAGGCTGTTCCCAGCTGCTGCTGTGTACCTCTTTAGACAACGGGAGAAAGGAAGGTGTTTGAAGGCTATGGCTTTTACTCCCTCATCTCAGCCTTGAATGGCTGCTTTGAGGAAGAAGGAGATTTTAAACTGCTGAGAGAGAGAGAGAAAGGAAGAACACGGGAGATAGGAGCAGAGCCCCAATGTCACTTGTGATTTTATTTCAGGCTGCCTGCCAACACCTATTTTATCTATTTTTCTGGTTATTGTTGGATAATATTAAGATGTGTGTCAAGCTGTGACCTGTTAAAGGTATTCAGACAGCTTTCAGTCCTAGGCAGAGAAAAGATTCTGCCACTGCCCACTTTAAATACTCGATAAGGCCACAGGCTGGCTGTGAGTGCAGCGGAGCATCCAACTGGAGCACAGTGGGGTGGAAATGGTCTCTAATAAGCACAGGTGACAGCAAACTGCAAACTGTCATCTGCAGCCCAACATCACACTGAAAGCAAATACATGTGTAATGAACTCCTCCAGCCTTAAGACCTCAGACTCTCACCCCAGATAATTCTTTATCCCTTATCCCATCATCTGTAAGAGTGAAGGAATTGGTGAATGCTCACAGGATACTGCCACAAAGCTTCAGGGACTTAGGGCTCTGCAATGCAGCACCCATCTCCCTGAGGCATGGGGGTCCTCTATCAGCTTTCACTGCTACAGCAGCAGGGTCCCAGAGGCAGTGCTCTAAAGCAGCTCTGCTGGCCAGCCTGTGGGGCAAAGGAAGGATGGAAAGAGTTATTTTACCCATTCAATCTGTTCCCTGCTGTCAAGCAATAGTGCATGGGGAAGTTGGCTTTCATAATTCAATACAGATGATTTTTGCTGGGTTTCAGATGGGTTTGCTTTGTAACGAATTGACATGTTGCAGGACTGTCAGCTCTGGAACCAGGCTCGTGAAGAGTATCCCACTTCTCATAGCTAACACACCCATCTCTCAATGGCACCATTTCCTTTCCCCTCTATTTAACAGATTCATTTTCATTCTTTATTACCATCCCTTTAGCTTTACACAGTTCACTGCTGTAATTCCAAATAATCTCCATCTGGAATATCACTTTGTCTCTCTTTTTTCATATTACCGGGAACTCATTTACTTTTGTCAGTGTTTCAGTTTAACTCTGCCTTCAGTGTTTTATTTATGTAAGAACAACAGATTTTGGTGGTTACTGGAAGGTTTCTGACTGCATTAGTTTCTCATTCTGATTTAAAGGTACCAAACGCTAAAAGTTAGCAGGTCTGTGTGGTGTCACAGCAGAGATTTCAGAGCTTTTTCAACAACCAGCCTATAATATGCTTATAATGAATTTCTTTTCTATCCCCCTAATGCTTGAAGTACACTTGTGATGGGTACTATCAAGGTAGTGACTTTAGATACGAACTTTCACAGCTGCTCAGTTCTGTTCCCAAACCTTTACTTGTCTTTCTGTATTTTGGTATCATTCCGTTCTTTCCCTTTTATCCCTACAAACATAAGAAGTGGATTCGAACAGACTTGCCTCTTAACGTGTAGCCAGCAGTGCAGTTCTCTCATTGTCAGGAAGATGCTCATTCCTATTAGTGTTCAAACTATGCTTTCAGAATGTATACGAAGACGGTCATATCTTTTTTTCAGTACTTGCATTAGCAACTTGCATTGCTAATTAAGGGGGTTTACAAAGTACCGCAGGAATTCATTGCACTTTGAATGAAGACAACTGATTTTGCCATTTTCCCTTCAATTTCCCTTCAAACTGAATGCACTTGAAATCTCTTTCTCAGCCACAGTATAGAATTATGGTGCTCTTGCAGCAGGTTAATACCTCCTGGTGCAGCAATACAGCTCTCTCTGACCTGAGGGATTATATGTAGATCTCTCTTAACATTCTTCCCTTCCTTGGGCCTAAAATTTGGCAGATTCATACCCTGCTCAGAGAGGTTTCTGTAATATGACTGAAATAGGTTTTATGATGAAGTGAGCCAAGGAAAGGACTTAGAAATTATTCTTTTCTATCCACTTCGCACTGCCGCATGATTTGAGATTGTCTTGGCAGAAAATAAATGCTCGGTGTGCTGATGTGCCTTCTGTGATCTGCGGTAGTGCTAAAATGGAGAAGGTTCAAGAGAAGTTTTCACTCTCCTCAAATTTTCCACAGTGTCCCCTTACCCAACGCTGCAGATCTCATTCTGGGCTTCTCCATGTAACTTGAAGAAATTCTGCCCCAATACGTGGACCTTTCCTTCAGCAAGAGGGACTCCAAGGGAAACCTTCCTCCTTTCCTATGCTTCTGCATGTCACTCACTTCACACGAGGAAGTTCCCTTCTTTTGGGGGGTAAGAGCTCTTGGGCTTACCCTGAGGGCTGCAAGGAAATTGGAGAGGGCTGGCTGGCGGACTCGGAGGCATTTGCTATTTCAAAAGCCGGGATGGGATTCTTTCTACTGGTAGTGGTGGGCTTGACTTGTGAAACCCACCTGCCTCTACTATGCTACAGTAAGACGAGATGATCTGCGATGACTCTTTCTGGCTGCAGGGCTTATAAATGCATGAAGAGATGAAGAGGCAGAGAGAAAGAGCCCGTGTTCTTGGGGAGTTCTCTCACACACAGGGAACAACAGGTCCACGTGCACGAGAACTTAAGAGAGGCCAAAAAGGCCTTCAAATTATTATTTCCCCAAATCCGTGAACTTTGCTTTCTGCTCTTCTTTCAAGTGAAGGTTTTTCATGGGATTCCCCTGCGGTTTGAACACACCTGACACCTCTGTTGCTACGGGTAGATCTGAAAAGATTTAGTACGTTTGTGTAGTAGCTGCCTTCTGCTCCTGACACAGCAGTACTGACATAGCACTGCACCAGCACTGACACTGCGGACGTGGGATTCCCATGTGTCATTCACTCTGTTGCAACACACTGCTCTACCTCTGATATCCTCTGCAACTCTTACTGACTGATCTCATCAATATGCTACCACAAAGAGACACTGAAAAACAGCTGCAGCTTCTGGCGTGACATGTGGGCTTGCCAGAAAGATTTACCCCTTCTGTGAAATATTTACTAATTAAAGTTGGTTTAGAAGACATGTGAGTCATATTTTTCCTGTTTAAAATTGCAATGTTTTCAAGAAAGCATCTTTCTATAGCTTCTAGGCTCTTAAGGAACATCAGTTTTCCATAAAATAAGGCTTTATTTTTCAGAAAGAGTCGGTTTTCCTCCACATGCCAAAAGCTAAGACATTTGAGAACGAGAAAATCTTTCTATATTTTCATTGGCAAAGAATCCCCATTTCTTATGATGTATGGCTTTACAGCTTTGTAAGGTGATCTGAGCCTCTATTATTGCTAACATTTATTTTGCTTCAGAGGAAAAATCAGCAGGGAAGAATACGGGGCTTTGCGAGAGACCAAAGAGCATTATAAGTACATTAATTATTCTGGCACTTTTAATATTCCTTCAGATAAATTTGTCTTAGTGTTACAGCTCCATTACAGTTAAATGCCAGTCAGCTTTCCAGTGTTCTAACGTGATTTTCAGGCTTTAGAATGGCATCATATCAAATTGTCTCTCAGCACACCATATATTTTTGCAATAAAGCTCATTGTTCAGATAACTGTTTAACCTTATCTGCTTTTAATCATCTCCCTTTCATTAAAGAAGACAAAAATCCAAACCGTTATTTGATGCCTGCTTAACTGACATATATTATTTAATAGTCTTTTATATGTAGAGACTCTTGAGAATGACTTGGTGGCAATGTTTCAAGTGCACTGCTGTTGAATATGCCTGAAGCTCACCTCCCGTGCATTGTTCAATCCATTTCTGCAATGTGCTGATTCTGTGTGTGTGCCATCCTTCCTCTCCTTGCCTGTCCACAAAATAAACCGAAGGTCATGCAGTAACAGAGGCACTGGGGCAGTTTTTGCATGCACCCACATGAGTATCTGGCCTTTATGGTCATATAGAGCATATTCCACCTTGGACAGCTTAGGATCTAGGCCAAAGCTATGAATAAAACAGGGAGGCTCCAGAAAAGAAATGAGCCTAGGGGCCCAGCTCTCACCTCCTTCACACTTATTCCGTAGCTACCAGCAAAGTCAGTCTTTCATATTGATTCAAGAGGGGCCAAAACAAAGCTCTGAGCCTGCAGAAGTCTGCATATTCATATTGTATTCGCTGTTGTCCTGCCCTGCACAAGCTGTTATCCCGTACTCCTCCTGCTCCCACTCTGTTCCTTCAGTAGATCCTGCATTTTCGCATAGGTCCTTCTCTCTCTTGGTTCTTCTCTTTCCCTGAAGGAGAGAAGGAGCTTTCTGTGATAAAAAAAAATGGCTGCATGTGCTAAAAAAAGATAAGGCTGGTCATAAAGAAGCCATTCAATACCTTATTTATGTATGACATTTCACTGCAGATTCAAAATCCAGTCAGCTTTAGTTAGAGGGGAACCCCACTAGTTTGATGTAGCACGAGTGACTTCAGGCACAAGTAAACAAACCCGAGACGTACTACTTCTGTCTTCTTTCCTCTGTACATTGCTGTGTGCATCAGTGAATAAGGATGTGAAAGTCAGTTGAGTGACTTACAGAGGAAGTTTCCAGAGAAATGAAGGTTGCAGAATTAGCTGGTCCTGGATACATCCATGGCTTTGAAGCTTGATCTCAAACCCGCTTTCAAGGTCAAAGTTGCTGTTTGTCCACAAGCTGACCAGAAGCTGCTACACACTCTGACTGACTTGCTTTGCACTAGAAAATGCAGCTCTATCCTAGAAGTGTGTATGCCATATGCATCAATCTAGCTACACCCTCAGTCTTCCCTGATAGCACTATTCCAGGCATGTCCACCCAGTGCAACCATACTTACATCTGAGCACATCTAATGCCTCTTCTGGAAGGCAGAGAGGGAGCCTGGTTCCTCTGCTCTTGTTTCATCGGAGGCCACTGCCCATCACGTTCATCAGAGTGTTTCTAAACACTGCATAGCAGTACATCTGTCCTTTCAATCCCTGCACTGAAGGTCCGTTCTGGGTGACATTTTTCAGCTCTTACATCTAAAAAAGCCAGATTTATTTTTTTTTTCTCAAGAGTTACATCTTCTTTTAGGACAAGGCTTGTCACAGTGTGTACCGTAGCGTAAAGAACATTTGAGGCATCACAAGGCATGCAGTCTTGCCTAATTGCTTGCTTTTTATTCCCCTAAGGCCAGCTGAGCTGGAAGGTTCTCAGTCCACAGAGGCTGGAGGAAGAAAATCAGGACAGGCTGGGACCCCAGGGGGAAGGTGCTATAACAAGTACCAGGGTGCACCCAATTTAGGTATTCCCAAGACAGCATCTGTCAAGTGTGACAAAACCCAAGCACAGAGGATGCTGTATTACGCAGGACTCGAGGCTTGATGGAAAGCACAGAAGAGGTTGCGAAAGAACTGACCAGGCCTTTGGATAATGGATGCTTCCCTGCGTCCATTTTTTCTAGCGCATACAGCAGAGAACCAAGAACCAACTTCTGAACTTTCAATAGATCCCCTTTGGTCCTAACTAATTTCTGCCAGCTATAACCTTGTTGAGCGGACAACTCGCAATAAAGCATATAAAAGGTAACATGCAGCACAATCAACCCTCTGTAATTCTTCTGCATTTATTATTTTCACTCATGAACATTCAGGTTGCCTGCACCATCCACAAAACTATCCTAAATTCACTGAACACAAACACTTCCCAAGCAATCTGTGGGGCGAAGGGGAATGCTACAGACATCTGTGGTTATGATAACAGGAGTTAAGGACGTTGCTCTGACTTCAGTTTCCTGATGACAGGAGTGGAAAACAATTACCATTTTCCCAACTGAATTCTGAGTTTATTGTCTTGGGAACATTCCTTGCAGATGACAGAAAGGGAAGAAAATATCCTACCAGATGTACTTGTAGCTCTTCCACTTACTTATCTCTCCTGCCAATTTGGAAGCCTGTTTATTTGGTTTATTAAATATTACAGCTTACTACTGAAAATACCATGCAGCAGGACTGGAAGAGCCGCACACTTCACTACTGTGTTCAGCTCTTATCTGACAAGGTCATTATTTAAAGAGCACAGGCGCATACAACTTTCAAGACACAATATGGCAACAAACTTCTCTGTTTAGGATTGGCTGTAGAATCTGCAGGCTGACTGACAATGATAAACGCCTTAGGAAATGAGGTACAAGATCCCTTTTAACAGTGGATTCTGATATCTATATTCCGTGTTGGAGGCATGGCCTCTGGCAGGAGCTGTGTAAGCGAATAAATGGAACCATATGAAATGTTTCATCCTTAAGGCTCCATTGCATCTTCCTCTTACAAAAAGAACACCATTAGCAACACACACACACACTCTTCTGTTTCTGCATCAGACAGAAAAAGCTTGTTATTGTCTTTCAGATACCTGTTACTGTCTTTCAGGTACTTGGGCAGCTGGAGAACTTCATAAGCACTTTACAACAACGCATAAATCCTCCCCCTGCGCTCCCTCCATGGCACAATTCAGTGAGGAACGTACCACAGGACCTGATATCCTGTATTGGTCTGCACCTTAAAAATACATGGGATACAAACATTTAAATAGGGTCACTGCATTTAGTTTTTACTGACTCTTCACTGACACCAAGGTGCTACCTTGATTAACCCCCATGTCATACCATTATGTGTGTGTGATACGATACAGAGTACAGGTGCATGCTTCCAAATTAGCTCAGATTACCTTTGTTCTAACAAGAATAAGCGCAGCAATCCAGGATGGAAGTGAGAAATGCACGGAGGAAGGCAGCACTGTCCTCGTCCAAGACAAGCCCCAGGTTGGTACTCAGCCACAATGGGGTTCCTGCCTCTACTACAGTTTGCACATCCAGAGGCAGCCAAGGAATGCAAGCTCGGGGGGGGGGGGGGGAAGTAGACATATCATTAAATTGATGGGAGAGGTCATATATATCTGTCACTGTGCCTGAGGCTTTCCTCAATTTTGACAGCATTAATGGGACTTTAGAGGTCTATAGCTGGAAGGGATTTCCTGGTATCATTTACACCATTCCCGGCACCAGTACAGAATGAGGTACATCAAGCTGTTCCTGACAGCTGCTCGGTTTTTACCAGCTTCCAGTGAAGGTGATTCTGCAATGACCGTGAGCAGCATCCCCTCGTGCAACTGCACTGTCCTTCTAACGAGAACATTTTTCTGCTAATCCAAATCTCTCTTGGTACAAATTAAGGTACCAATTCTTAACTTTGTGCCCGCACTGGACATAGCCAACACTTGAATCAGCTTCATGACGACTGCAAACATACTGAGCAGACTGCTGTATTGCCCCTTCCCTCAGTTCCCTCTTTTTTGTTCAGCCTTCCTTCTGTCCTTTCGCAGAGCTCAGGATTTCAGAACTATCTCTCATCTTCATTGCTTTCCTCTCAGCTCTCTCGAGTTTGGGGCCAAGCAGACCCCTAAAATTACCCTCTTTGGCTTTACATGTCCTTGTTATTAACACTTCCTAGAACATCAGTTGTCTGTTTTGCAGTTCTGCCACGTAACTGACTCGTGCTCAGCTTGTGACCCATGTAACCCTGACTTCTTCTCTGCAGCAAGGACTATTGTTAACCCTGTGTAAGGGTCTTGAGCTGACTCTGAGGGACAGATGAGTGGCCGTGTTCTGACAGCTGTGAGGAAGAAGAGCCTCGGGGCCTGTATCCACCGGGCACAACCGGACTAGACACAGCTCAAGTGAAGAGCCCTTGGTGCAACCATCCCCAAAGAAAGGCTTGATTCTGCCCCTGGCTTTATGGTCCTTGCATTCATCAGATCATGTAAATCAATAAAAATGGACCGAAACAAACATAAATGGAGACCACAGGCAGAGGGCAGTGGGGAACAGATGCTAAGCACATCTAGGTCAGTTTATGTACATACAGAGCATGGGTCTCCAGACTGTCATGACTATCACCTTTACCCTCAGTATGCAAAATAAAGACCAGAGAAGGGAGTTCAAGCCACTAATGGTGTGCTTTTTGTCAGATGTCTTCTTCTCACCTTGCTTCTACCTCCAACTTAGTAGAGCATTCATCTCACCTAACTGATCCAGAACTGGTGTTGTGTCTGAGCCCCTTTTGGTCCCCTCCGTAGCCTGGGAAAGGAAGAACTACCTTCTCAGCCCTGGATTCACCCCACTCCAAAATAAATGCCAGAGAAACAAGGCATAAATCACCTGCGGAACATGCTGCCTCTCTCCCATGACCAGCGAGGGGTTGACCAGGAAAGCCTTAGGTCAGGCGTCCAGGTCTTCAACATCCATGCAAAGGCAATCACAATTATTTCCTCAATGATGGGCCAGGCTTTCTGGTCCTGCTGATTACTTTCCCAGGAAAGCACTCATAATCTGTTCCACGCATAACCAAACTCAGTCTATGTATGAGAATCCCTAAAGTTCAGTTTAAACGCTGAATATCCTCTCCGTTCTCTGTCTTCCGCACATCTCCTGCCTCTAGCTCTAGTTATCCATAGCAGACTGTCTTTCCCCAGCTATTGCTGGCAATACCTCAATAACCAGCAGCTGGGTCACGTTCATGGAATCACAAGAACAAGTCAAAGCTATCAGTTCAAACGCTGTCTCTTCTCCCTGGCTTTCATTCGGCCTCGCATAAACTGACAAAGGGATGCCATGCTTTTTGCCTGACCACGTTTCTGCTAGCGTGTGGAAGGAAGCGTAATTTGCTATCACAGCAATTTTTCCCTTTCACACTTGGCTAACCACACTGTACGCTTCACACAGATCATGGCTGCTGCAAGGAGTGCTCCTGAGGTACCAGAAACTTTGCTGCCTCAGCTCTGTTAGAAGCCATAAAATTCTCTGCTAAAGCTGTACGTGCTTTACTGATCTTACTAAAACAAACGTTGCGGTGGCGAACTCCTGAAATGCAAACTGTTGACAGGAAAGCTTCGCTGGTAGATTTCTGTGGAGTAGCACATGTAATTATACAGCGCATACATATGTAATTGTGGTTCTGCTTCTGCAGAACTTCACGCAAGGGCTGGAAGGCCAATATCATTTCCTAGAAAGAGGGCTAATCCGCAGTTAAATGTGGGAAGGCTGCTGGTATGGTTGGGTCAGAAGCTGCCACTGATCTAGAACAGGAGCAGAAATTGATTTTCTCCATCCAGGCTGTGCTTGGATTTATCTAACACCATACTTATTTCCATGAAAAGTACTGTACGTTTGCCAGTAGTTGACACACAGATGTCCGCTTCTAACACTGAACTGATCTATTCGCTCCAGTGTAGCACCACGGGAGAGACAAGGGATAGGAAATCATGAGCATGGAATGTACTGCCGTTTCCTGGTCTATTTGTAGTTTGTAACTGGAAAAATGTAATTGTGTGAAACGAATTAGCTGACGGTCCAGAGCACCACTTTTATTATGGCTGAAACCTTCTGTAGTGATGTTTCACGCCCAATAGTCTACATTTTCAAGCACTAGATGGTGCCAAGGATCCACACATAAGGAAAAGCCGATCTTAAACAAAACCGTTCTGTCTAACCGCCGTGCTGGCGTAGTTTGGTCCCTGTGTAGTTCTGTGAATTAATCCAAAATCTGCTGTTAAAGTGTCTCATTACCCAGAAATTGACAGGGGGGGGGAAAAAATCTGTAGAAGACAGCTGTAACCCAAGTAAAATAGCAGGGAATTTAGTGCTGGAGTCTACAGAGAGGGCAGCAATTCAGAAATGAATGAAGGTCCAATACTGTGGCAAGCAGATCGTCATTTGAGTCCCAGCCTCAGTTTTGGCCTGAGTACCCAGAACTTGGAGGTTGGCTTAAACTCTAGCATATGAAGTGAAACTTTGCAGAAAGGCATTTCAAATAAAAACGTTGGTTGTTCTTAGCAGGTATAAAAGAACGAATTGACCTGGTTTATAACTTACGTAGGGACACTGACTGCAAGGTTAAAGAATGCAGATGGCTGCAAACTGTACCTGTGCCTACATAACAATGACGATAAAAATCTTTAACTTCCAGATTTAGTGCTTCCTTGAATAGAAGATTTCATATTTCTTCATCTGGTACTGGTCTCAGTGTACCACCAAACTCCAGGGAATGAGACAAAATTACCTTAACTTTAAATCAGAAATGCATGACGTCCAGTGTGCACTGCTTTGCCTATGAAACAAACGGAAGTCCATAACCTCCTGTGCAGCTCCTCTGCGGGTTAGCAGAGTGCACTGTGTTACTTAGAGTCCCTGAGTGGATCTGGGTCCTCGGAAGGGGCCATTTTCAATCTTACTCTGACACAGTTCCATTTTGGCAAAGTTAGTTTAAACATTCTTAAAGAAAGAGAGGGCCAGTGACAGGAGATGAATCTATTACCCAGTCATTAGGGACTCTGGTTAAAAACCCTGTTCTGAGAATCCGCCACCTCAAGGTTCAAGTCATGTCTGGCTGAGCAGCTAATTGCTGTGAGACCACTCCTGGGAATCCAAGGAAGTGCAGGGTACGTAGGCAAGCACTGCTGACACTTGACTACAATGCACGTGATCTAGGGATGAGCACAAGCTGGAGAGCAGTACCGTGTTTGGGGGCCAAATGCAGCCTGATTGCCCAGACGCTGAGTAGTCCTGCCTTAAGCATTCCTTAGCAGACAGTCTCATTTCCTAACACTGTAATTGTAGATCATCTAATGTAGTCTGATTAGCTTCAAAAGGCTAACTTCGATTTCTTGGTGTCCTTACAAAACCACCTCTTCAGCACCAACTCAAGCCCAAAGCCAGGAATCTGCAAACTAAATGATATCGCTGCGATGCTCAACAAGCAGACCTTCCCCACTAGCAAGCAAGACGTCAAATAAATGGTTTTAATTTAACCCTTTTTTACTGGAGACAAGAGAAAAGGAAATATATCCACTAGATACGCCTGAGTAGTACATAATGCACAAGTCAAAGACATCACTCCCAATATGAGGGTGGGAATAGGCCCATCGTAATTCTCCTCTGAAAGTTATCATGAACAGCTGAGATAAACAGCTCCTTCTCACAGTTTCATGCTCAGGCTCAAAAGGGATGAACTGGTGGACGCATCAGCCTGTAAAAAGGATGCTCATTCTCTAAACTTGGCAAGCAGCTTACAAAAATAAAGCCATCTTGTGATACAGACCACACCAGTATTTTCAACTACAATACAGAACTATTACAGAGCATTAAAATGGCCATGGGTGTCAGACCTTTCCTAACTTTCTTTCCCAACTTAAAACTAAACTTGTTATGGGATACAGATCATGCCAGAATTTTCACCTCCAGAGTAAGAATAAAGCGCAGGCTAAGGAATGATGAGATACTGAATCAGACCACAGCTCGTCTACCAGTTTATAACCATTAACGAAGTTCATAAATTAACCATATCTGAAATTTTCATTGAAAAAACCCAACTAATCTTAGCATTTACAAGCTCTGGGAGTAAGTTATAAGGTTACCTATTATGAAGTTACAAGGTCCAATCTATTAACCTGTAAAGTGTGAGACATCATCAGCCAGAAGATGTTAAGAACAAATAAGATTTATTTGAAAGTACAGCAAATGACCTGAACAAAAACCAGATTTGGGTAAATTAGTATGAGGAAAACATACACTGTTTCACTCTATTATGATGAATGGCATTTTGCCTGGAATATGAGTCATAGAGAACATTATATTCTGAGTGTAAGACACGGCTAGGCAAGAAGGAAAGGGGAATAGTAATCTGAAGGATAAACTGTAGGAAGAAATAAGTAGGAATACAGTGAAGTGATAGCAACACTGCATGAAGAACTACTTTAAGACTAAAAGCTGAATTGTATCTTATCACCTTGAAAGCCATTCAAGTTAAATGGCTCAAGGAGTGTGCTGAGGGAATGAATCAGATCTCAAAGCCCAGCATACAGTGCATGAGAGTGTGGAACAAAGCACTGTCAATCTGGGAGACCTGGCTCTGGAAAGAATTTTCAGTAGAGGTTAGATGAATCACAGTCTGAGCTCTCATGAGTCACTGCAAAACCTTCGTTAACACTTGTAGACCCATACAAACATCTACAATCCCAAGTGAAACTCCCAGCTCTCCCACAGGACAACGAGGGATTAGCAGAAACAGCCTGGTCCAAAACAAAGCTTTGAAGAAAGTGAAACGTGAGAAAAGCCAGAGCCTCAAAATTGAAACATTAATCACTGCTTCTATAAAGAATCCCCAGAATTAGTGATGCCATTTCCATCTTCTCTGGCCACATGTAAGCACTTTATTGGTACCTAAGACATTTTGGCAAAGTGACAGTAGCAATGCTAGCATCCATCCCCACACACAGCAGTTATCTCAGCTTGTGGTGGCAGCAGTTCCCATTTGCTCTTTTTTCCGTGGACTAGGGTCACTCAGGCCTCATCTGCGCTGGAACCATATGGTATCACTGCAATCACCACCAGTAACTGTTCAAAAGTAAGGACACCAGAAGCACAAAAGCACGTCAGGGCTGAAATGGGGCAAGCTGCGGGCATATCTGAGTGACAGCAGGACAAAGCAGACAAGCTGCCAGTGCACAATGACTACATTTTCTCTGTACTGTTTGACAAATGCAGTCCTATGCAGTGTCATTACCAGAATCCAGTCTTAATAAATGTAATTTGTGCAGAGTATTTGCAGGCCCTGATTTGACACATCTCTTACTGACATTACATAGGTCCTGCTTTCAGTCATTTTCTATTGAATGTGCTGATACAGACGGTAGCCAGAGCTGCAGATATTACTTCCACAGCACTCTGGCAAAACTATTTCTTGCAGCAATAACCTGGTCAAAAGATGCACCTAGGATTTTTTTTACACATTATATAGCCTAAAAATAGGTTTGATAATTTGAGTTTGATTTGCTGCTACATTGAAATCTACTCATTTATGCTTACAGCAACAAAGCAAATCCCCCACGCACTCATTTCTGTATGTTTTTGCCTACATTTTTGTATTGCTGTGCACATGCCCTCTGAATTTTGGCTTAGCAGTGTATGAAGCTTGTCACCTAGGAGCTCTCTTGAGGCTATCAGTTTCATTTAGATTCCATTCAGATTTTACATTTATGGCTAGACTGACTTATCCCTGGCAGTGCTCAAGGCCAGGCTGGACGGGGCTTGGAGCAATCTGTTCTAGTGGAAGGTGTCCCTGCCCGTGGAACTGGATGAGCTTTGAGGGCCCTTCCAACCCAAACTTCTCTATGATTCTATCTGGCTTGATGCAATGCCCAGTGAAGTCAATGGAAAGTGTAAAAGGAAGTAAAAGGAAGGTGACTGAGGCCCTTCCGTGTGCATGGTTTGATCTGATATTAAAGTTCTTTTCTTCCATGAGGTTCCCCATATTTAAAGTGGGTTAGGGATTAGCACAAAGTACCGAACTGTTTCCTGAGGGTCCGCCCCAGCTCCCATTGAAATCAGCAGAAGCCGTTTCACTTACTGCGGTGGAAGCTGAGCTAGAGCTGAACATCAGAACTACATTGATTCCAGGATTTATTCCAGAAAGTGCAAACCTAATGTGAAAACCATACGGTTTTGCCCTTTCTGGGTCTTTATTGAGTTGGAGACAGGGTAATATACCACTGCTGTTCACAACTGCATGAATTTCATGAAATGAAATCCATTGATTTAAGTTTCCAGAGTTCTGTGAAACTCTCAGCTTGCATTTTAAAAAAGAACAAAGAAAAAAGAGAGCTAAATGCTCTTACGACTACAGAGAAAAGTGAAAAACCATAAATCATAACAGCTCAATAATAAGAAGGCCAAGTCCTTCCTCCCAGAATGATTTGTGGTAAAGTGCTATGATTTTTAAATCAGCTTCATAGTTTGAAATTCTGATTCACTTTGAAATGCTTGGCATTGTTAATGTCTCTGCCTCACTGTGATGGATAATTACTCTCTGTGCCGTGACATTTCCCAATGACTCTCAACAGAGTCAGCACTCCATCATGCCAGAGGCTGTCCAAAAAGCCAGAATTTAAAAAGGGGAAAAATCATGTAGCATGGCAGCAAAAGTAATTCTACCACAAGCTAACAGGCAAATGGATTAAAACATGTTGCTTAAACTAGAACACCACAGTCTGCCACGGTCCTTGCATAAAATCAAACTGGAAGAGATTTAGAAGACCGGCAAAAAATATCGAATGCATCAGGTTCTTTACTAGAGGGAAACCTGTGTCATACAGAGAATATAATGCATCTGCCATTTATATATGCAAATGCTTATACGTATATGAATAGCTATACGAAATTCCAAGGCTCTGTTACTGGTTCAAAAATGGTTACTGACAGTACCACCTAATTCTTGCCTACGACCTGCTGCTCATCCACTGTATTCAAACTTCTTCAAGAGAGAAACTATTGCAAAAGCAACTACGTAATATACTGCTTATAAAACATTTAAGTGCTTTATTGGCTCTGCATACCTAGTTATCTTATGCTACTCTGCTATTCATAAAAACACTGCTTGCTGCCTTACCAGGAATGAATCTGTGTTATCACCTCTGAATTTCCAGTGCATTCTGATCCATAAGGGGCATGCAGTGTCTCCCACCAAATCAGGGGAATACAGATGAAATTTCGAGGAACTTCTTGTGTGTTACTTATTACTCTATATCTGTCTGATCAAACAGCCATCTACAAGTCATAATACAATACTTCAGGTTCAGCTTTGCTGGATAACCTCGATACAGCACTGGTAGGAACGTGAACTTTTGTTTACGGCATGTTTTGTGATAAGGGGATTTTCATTAATATTTTCAGCTCAGAAGTTCAGAAGAAGTAACAGTCAACGTGTTAGAAATCCAGTCCAGCTGATTTCACTGGCTGACATGATGATACATGGACAAAGTATGGCAACACTATCTAAATATCCATCACTCACTTACTTTCATTTTCTGTACATCTCTCCCTACCATCTACACTCTAAAAGGCACCTGGTTTTCTTTCTCAAGCTAAGCAGGGAATGAGAAGGTAACATGAGCTAAGTTCACAGAGGGCATAAAAGTTCAGTTTGCATGTTCCACTGAAACCCCAACAACAGCTAGACATGAGTCACGATGGATTGCTCTTCTTGTGGGCTGGTAGGTCCTCCCCATCTGCCTTTCAAACTGCTCTGCTCTAAGCACTTTCTTATGTTCTTATAAGGTGCTGGGAAGGGGCCCTCCTGTAGGCCTGAGTGTGCTTATGGTTAGTGGGTTAGAGGTTTGGATTTGCTTTTTATGGAGACCTGTGAAAGCTGGTGGAACTTCCCCACTGTGGAGTAACACTGTTCTTGTTTTGTAAGGTTTATGAGACAGGAAAATTCTTTGTACCCAGCTTTAATAACGTGTGGGTGGATCAAGGGTTGTTGGGGAACTTTGGGAGAATTAGAACAGTTCTGTTTTCCATAGTATGCCAACCAATTAAAACTAGAGCTTTGCAAAACCATTGTTAAAAGTATTAAGTAAATGATAAAGCACCATGTGCCAAGGAATAAAAAGGTATACAAATTAAGATATATCATAGCAAAGAGCATGTCTACATACATTCATACAAGAAAACATATACAAACAAACATAAATACAAATCTTACTTAGATAATGATCCTAGGTATATTTACCATATCTTTTCCAGTATATTACTTGTCATGACATTAACGATCTGCAGCACTAATTTTTGAGTACTCTCTAGACAATGATGCAGACAGATATACTATGTAGGACATTGTCCCTGCCCATGGCAGGGGGGCTGGAACTGGATGATCTTAAGGTCCTTTCCAACCCGAACTATTCTATGATTCTATGACATGCCCTGCCTCGAAGAGCTTTCTGTCTAAATGATGTACTATAACAGAATTACTGAAACATAAGACTTCAGGAGCCAGAAGGGACTTCAGGACACACTATCATCCAATTCCATGCATTAAAGCCAGCTGAAGTCTGTTCAGATAAAAACCACAAAGGTACTTGCCTATTTTCTTGAAAAGCTGCAGTGAAGGCAGTGAAGCATCCCTATACTGCCTATTCTAGCACTCTATATAACCAAATGCTGAAAACAAATGAGCCTAATTTGCCGCAAGGAATATATATGTTTAACGTATGAACTATGTTACTGTTGTAAGGATGAAGAACAGCTGAACACTTCATTTTTAAAACATCCATTCATGCATTGGAAAATTGCTAAAATCTCTACCTATTGCTAAAATCTTCTCTTCTTCCATGTGAAAAATTCCCTAAGCTTTGCTTTAAATTGTGCTTTCTGAAATCTGCCACCAGGATAAAGTTTTCCAACTGAGCCTTTGAAAGGATCAAGTACAGCAGGATAATTACTTCCCTTGTTTAAAACATGACAGTCCTATTTGTTCACCCCTGAATGACATTGCCTGGTTGACTCATCTGTAGTTTGTAAAATACTTCTGTTTCAACATACTTTTCTGCTGTACTGCTACATAGGTGTTTATTTTCTGTATATACATCTACAGTGTCTCCACTCCATGCTAGGCTAGTTGTCCTCTTATTAAAGAAGAAAATTACACTTGTTCATCTAATGACAGATTGGGTGGGTGGACGTTTATCAGTGCCTTATCTCAGCTCTCACATACTCATTCTTTGGTGTTTTATGCCAAGACTCTCCAGGGTGATGAGCCTGTAATTTCTGACTTCACTTTGCAGCTGAATGCAGACCACTTCTATTTTCCAGACTTTGTAGATGTCTACAAAACGACTGCCAAAGGTTCAGAGATTAATTTCCGCTAATTGCTCAAGTAACAGGAAAATCAATAATGTTACATTTCAGATGGATGTCACTATCAGACCGCAACTGCCAATTATGTACCGCTCGATCCAGAACAGCCGCTGCTACACCTAAAAAAGTTGTCTCAAGTTAATAGATACAAACAGATTTCATCTTGTTCTGACTTGACCTGTACACAGATGTGGAGCCTGCTTCCCTGCATACCAAGCAGGGAAGCCTGCCTTGTGCTTACCGCTGTGAGCACAGCTCACGCTGCTACTGGGAGCACAAGACTGATTTTGTTATAGCATGGGTTAAAGCGCAAATTGCCATTAGGGAGATGACAATTTGGATGGTTGGAGTGGCAAGATACATGAATCAAGACTCGGGGAAAATATGCTTTTTAGCATTGCTCAAAGGCAGCCTCAGGTGGGTGAGGGTTGCAGAAAGGACTGGACCAGGGAAGCATTGGGCCTGTGGGTACCAGGCAATGTGCAGCCAAGGCGAGAGGTAGTTTGCTGTGCCATGCCACACTGAGCTGCACTGTGCCGGGCCATAATGCCCCGGCTCATGCCATACTGGACTGTGCCACGCGATGCTGTGCTGGCATGTCCCGTACCAGGACAGGCCATACCCAGCTGTGACAGATCATGGCATGCTGGCTCCTTCTATGCTATACGGGGTTGACAACCCCTGGAATCTCACTAGCAGGCTGGGGGATGACTGGGAGAGGCGGAGATACCCCAGGAATGTCAAACTGTGCTTCATGCAAATGCATCTATGAGGCAGCATCACCTTTCCTCAGCAGCAGGCGAGCCTGTCCAGCTGGCACCATGTGTTCTCACCTCCACTGCTTTTTGCTCTCCTATTGGTGACTGCGCATTCCTCCTCTGGAGTTCTCTCTTCCTAATTTCTCCATCCTAGACAGTACCAGAAGGAAGTGCTACCTGTAATGGGAAATTAGTTGCTGAGATCAAGAGCGTTTGGATTTTCCTGTCTGAAACTGCTGCAAATAAATACAGCCAGGTTTCACTCGGTAAGGTCTGCACCACCCAATGGAAAGTTTTGAGAGAGCTCCCTTGCTAGCAAACTGCTGTAAACAGGGGCCTTTTTCCCTGTGAGAAGGTCCTAAACATAAGGACCCTGTTCTAGCAGGGCTGCAGAGGAGGGTTCTCAGAGCCAGCTCCTGAGTTGGTTTTACCGTCAGATGCAAATTGGACTGAGACATCTGGAGCTGCTGCTGCCATCATCTTGGGGATGCTCTAGGGCTCAGCAGGACATTCAGGTCAGTTATAGCCTCACGGTGCAATGGAGCAGGAAGGCCCCTGAGCAGTCATTGCTGTTTCCTAGCTATGAACCTCTTCAGGACCTGTCTCCCACAGCACGTGAAATGTGCCCCTACAGGTCTGAGCTATAAGATTTAGCACGTGCCTCCAAGGCCAGGAAAACCATCCATTCCTGACACAAAGGATGCAGCCAGGGGCTGGCTAGTTTCCTCTTTTCTGAACAGCACTGTATTCCTGCTTCTTGGGAAATCAATTTTACTTAATGAGATGTCCTCTTGCTATAAAGGCCTGTTTCGACTCATGGGTCTGACACGTCAGATGCATAAAGAATGCTTTTAATGGAAATAAAGATGCTTCTTTTTCTAAGAAGTCCTACTTCCAAAACTGCCTGAGGGTTTTATTTCCTTTCCTCCTTGTTAATAACACAGATGATAAAAAAATCTGAACTTTACTCCCACAGATTATATTTGTATGCTTTAAAAACGTTCATTTTCCTTTGGAAATCCACTGCACACATGAATTCTACTGTTGCGATTGTTATTTTTTAAGTTCTGGATATTCACATAGCAGTAGGTTAGAAAGTCCTATTATTTCTTTTGTTGAAGGTCTGTCAAGGATAAGCCTTTTAGTAGGGACCTTTTATGAGTCAGTATTTAAAGACCTATTAAAACAGCTATCTTCATGCAAAGAGAAAAATCAACAGGTAGGTACAAAGGTATTTGTCATAAACGAAATGAAAATAAGAACAAACACCAATATACGCGATTTTGTTTATCTTCCATTCTGAGAACCTATTCCAGACCAACCTTTTAATACGCTTCCCCTGCAATTACGTACGATAATTTGATACTAAAACCAAAGGCCAGATCTTGAAAGTGTTTACGTGCACGTATTATCTCTGCTCACATGGAACCTGCCTGCTCTAACATGACTGCAGTGATGCTGGTGCCAAGGGGCTCACTGAACAGGCGGATGCCCGAAGGAGGCTGGGACCCCGTAGGAAGCCCGTGCTTGAGCAGGTTTGCTGACAGGAGCTGTGACCCCCACGGCGGACCCATGCTGGAGCAGCCTATGAAGAACTGCAGCCTGTGGAAAGGACCCATGTTGGAGAGGTTCACGGAGGATTGTTTCCTGTGGGAGGGACCCCACAATGGAGCAGGGGAGGAGTGTGAGGAGTCCTCCCCTCAGGAGGAAGGAGCAGGGGAGGCAACGCCTGATGAATTGACCACAACCCCCATTCCGCATCCCCCTGTGCTGCTAAAGGGGAGGAAACTGGAAGTAAAGTGGAGTCCAGGAAGAAGAGAGGGGTGGAGCGACGGTGTTTTTAAGATTTGGTTTGATTTCTCGCTACCTTACTCTGATAGGTAATAAATTAAACTCATTTCCCCAAGTTGAGTCTGTTTTGTGGTAACTGGTGAGTGATCCCTCCCTGTCCTTGTCTTGTCCCCTGAGCTTTTGCATTGTATTTTCTCTCCCCTGCCCAGCTGAGGAGGGACAGTCATAGAGCATCTCTGGCGAGCACCTGGTGTCCAGTGAGTACCTGGTCGACCCACCACAGCAATCAGGAAAACAAACAGTTAAACAAACCTAGCTAAATCCTAGAAATATATTCCGCTGGGACCGAAATTGGTCAGAACTCAACACTTGGTGAAATCTCAGCAACATTCAGACCCAGGTGAACAGTTCAGGATTGGAAATGCACCTGAGTCACGGATATGAACCGGGAACAGAATCCTCACTTTCTTGAATGGATGGAAAAAGGACAGGGCAGGTCTGGATGCAATCCCCCACTTCCCCTTAGAACAACTGCATCTTCAGAGTAACCCTGCAGGTTAATACAGCTTAACTCATTAAAGCCATTTTTCAAGGGCTGGAATGTGAACTTGCATTTCCCATTTGGCAAATTTCTCTTTGGCTCTTTGGGCTGTATGGCTCATTTGTTGCATTACAACCATAAAGCCCTTTGGAGCAGAGTTTTCTGCTGTAAAGTCAGGTATTTCCTTTCCAGTAAAAGCTCATCTCCGTTCTTTTAAGCACACTTAGTGATGCTGTCCTGATGAGTCACAATGATATAAAACCATCAAGGATATTGACAGGTTCTCCCTTTACAAGCACCACTTACTACTTTTCTAAGCTAGTGATTCTCCGCCCGTTTCATGGAAAATACCTGTTTTTCAGAGTCTTGGATGTTGTGTTGAAAAAGATGAAATGAAACAGGAGACTACAAGCAAAGAGAATAAAGGAGGAAAAAATGCTAAGAGTTCTTAATGCCCACTCAGGTAAACCAGAATAGCAAATACTCATTGTCAAAGGGATATGTAAATCAGCAGCTTTTTAAGAAGGCAGTTTGAGAAGCATGCAGTGTGAAAGTAGCTGTATATGTGGCATAAAGCAGTCCAGAGCTGGTCACTCTAGATATTCACCAGAAGTGATAGAGTTACATTTACTTCTGTAGCCAGCTGATAGCCTAGTAAAGGGTAAAGCTGCTGCTTAACTTTAGCTATTGGTAATTCCCACTGAAGTAACTGTAGCAGGAGTATCGCTCATGGAACACTATGCAAGCTACATCAAGGAAGTATCTATACGCAAAGTCAAACTTAATCCAAATTTTACATGCACTGGCTTTCTCTTGAGATCCTTCCACAAACAATTGCATGTATTTACTACAATGACATTTAAACAAACCAGATGATTTTTAATTCTCTCCAGTAGAATTTCCTTTTCTTTCTCTCAGCCATACACTTTGTCATATGCTTAGCTAATAAACATGCTGCTTAGCTAAAGCTTTTTCTGTTTACGGCCCCAGTACTTACTCCATGTGAATCCTTGGCAGCTTGAATCACTTGGAATGTGCAAAAATATACCTGCCTCTTCCTCTTCACCAAAAAATCCTCCTTGAGAACCAGACATGCATAAACTGTGCCTCAAAGAGCGATTGATAATTTGAATCACTACTGGTTTAATCATGATTTAATTTGGCAAATGGAAATTCCTGACTTGAATAGCTTATCATTTTCCATTCCAGTGTTTTTGTTACTTCCCAAAAAGTTAGATTCTCATTGATTAGCAATCTAGTGTTCACCTGCAACAGAACATAGCCTCTACATTAAATTGCTGCTTCTATTTCCTAATCAGTAAGACACGTTCTCTATGTACACAAGTGCTTATTTAATATGACATATATTTATTCAGATTTCTAATGTTTATATTTTGTGATGTTAGAAAAAGATAGCTGATATTACCTAGAGCTGATTTCTTTCTGACTCCTGATTAGTGTTAAGCTATGTTTAGGTGCAAATTGGAGCTCATATATAATATAAACATTCAGAACGTTAAAGTAGTGTTTTACTAGCTGAATGAAATCAGGTTAATGCCTAGCTAGAGGAATGAAAAGACATTTCAAAACAAAACTTCCATTTAAACTGTCACCTTATCTTCATGAACTGAATGGTTATTCCTGGGCATTCCATCCTGCACAATGTTAAAGGCAATTTTATTCTGAAGCTGGTGGAAACTCGAGTTTCTCAGCTGCAAAGCACCTGTGGAGGGGCACTGCTTACCTCTACAACTACCATGCAGCGTGTGTCTGATTTACTGATGACCTTTTCAGACTCGCAGATACAATACTGAATTTCCTATTGGAATTAATGCGAAGACATGCAGGCTTGAAGACCACAGCTCAAAAGCTCAGTGTTTATGATTTCCTATTTGCATTTACACTGCTGTGACCATGGGCAGTCCCATTGACTTAGCACAGAAATCCACTTCAGTCTTTATTTAGACTTCACCTTTCCTTCTAGGATCACTCCTAGAAGTCATTCAGTGCTCGCACCCTTTCTTTTTGCAAATACACAGGTACTTAGGAAGAAAGTGGTTACACCGCATGGGTTTGCAAGGTAACTGGATGTATACAGCCAACCAAACCTGTGGAATACTGGAGTTAAGGTGCACTAGGTAAGTCTCACTTTCAGAACTGACACTGTGTAGTGGTGAACCACTCAAAGGGCCAGATTCCCAGCTAAGACTGAAGGGTTGATACTGTGGTTGTGCCACCTTTGAACCATGAAAAAACTGGCAGATGGCTCCGCAGTGCCTCCCGACCTGAAGAAGTGGAAAGTCCTCAAAAGAGCAGCTACAACGTACAGAGGTGAAACTCCACCTCCATCCCAAGCTCTGGGAATACCCTCCCTTCTTATAGGAGGTAAGAGTCTTCTACAGACAGCAGGAACAGTGCCAACGACAGACTGGCTGTGGTTTGTTTATACCAGTAACAAACATTATGACAGTGATCTCAATATTTTTTTTGGTAGGAAATCAGGGTTTACATAGTATGATTTTATTATAGTTTATATATATTACATATACAGTTTATATATATTATATATACAGTTGCATCTATTATATTTTATATATAGCCATTTTACAGTTCTGCTTTTTCATGATAGGATTGTTTCATGCCACAGAAATGCTATTTTTCTCCTAGCATTCCCCAATCAGACTCCGTGAAAGCTTGCACACTGAACATTTGCCATCATCTACAAGCAGAAAGAGACTGGCAAGAGTGTGCTCTCTGTGAGAGGTACTTAATTGAGGAGTTGGCACCTCACCCTGAACTGAAATAGCCTCACGGGCATGCTGCAAATATTTTCCTATTGCCCAGACTTCTCAGTGGGGAGGGAGGGACTTGGCCAGGCACTAAGGTCTGTATGAAGGGTAGATTCCACTACCTGTTCAGTTAAGATCTAACCACCAAGCGTATGCATTTCACTGGCAGCTGCTGATGGCCCTGCTGGTCATCTGCTAGGTTTGCCAGATTAGTTCTGTAAGCAAAACAGGGATACCTGTAGCTTTCAGACTGGTGCCTCTTTCTGGATAGAAAAACAGATTTCTCACAAGGGAGGAGCTCTCGTTCCTGTTGAAAGGGCTGAGGCTATCCAACAATAGGCATACTCCCTACACTTGAGAAAATGGTCCACATACCAAAGAGCCAAAACCAGTACAAACGTTTGCCAGTGACCCTGCTATACTGCTACTGTACTTTGAACTGCAACGAACGTACTGTGATATTGCAAGATTCTTTATCATTGTGATAGCAAGGCTAATAATGCACTGGGAATAGATCACACTGGTAAAATACAATCTCTTTGTCTTGGCTGACAGACATCTCACAGAAAAAGCAGAGTTTTTCTTATACTGATCTTAGCAGATTGTAACTACATTTATAAACTACATGGATTAAAGTAAGTGGGTGCTGGTGTTACTCCAGCCTGACAAAGATTGGGCTGGAGGGGAGAAACAAATGGGTTCAACCGTAGCTGAACCACAGAATGGGAGGCACGTGCTTCGCTGGCTTATGCTAGTATGACTGGGAGACTTCAGGGCCTTCTCTGAATGCCACCCAGAACTGCCGTAACAGCCACATAATTTGCACTGCAGTAGCAGAGAGAATGCTACAAAGATAATACTGTAATGGAACTAGCATTAAGATACTACATGTAGGCCTGGACGTCTGTCTAATATTTTAATCAGATCACATGTGGTGGTGTACAATTATTTATATTCACTAACAGTCAAGGTAAAATCCTTTTACATACTCAGAGCTTTAGAGCTGCCAGTGCAGTACTCCTCACTAGCACTATACTTACTGGCTTTCCAAAGCATCCAAGAAACACGTCTAGCACAAGAGCTCACTGAATTACTGGGCGTTAGAATTTGATGGCTGTACCTGGAGCACAGTAGACTATCTCAATGATACTTCACAAATACTGGCAGTAACAGCAGGGTTTGCAAGATCCCACTTTTCCTCCTCTAGTTTAAGAGCAGTTCATGGAACAGATTGCTCTCCAGTCACTGAAGCTCTGAAACTTGCTGGGGTGCCCACAGTTCTAGCAGGAAGAGAATTCCTGGTGTTTAATCATAGTGCCTGCTATTAAAAACTCAGGAACGGCTACACAGTCGCCCATTTATCACTATCACCCCCTTCTGGGAGATTTTAGGGGAGATTTAGACCAGCTCCCAAAGCTGCTTTTGTAATGACTCAGATGCCACAACCTTGGTAAAGTCATTTGTAGCTAGCTCAAAAGAGACATCAGTCTTCATTGTGAAACCAACTCACATGCAACGGGATCTTCAGCCTTGAGATGGGCACTGCAGCTTTCCTGCACAAAAGCCTGTGTGTTGTTGGGAGCTGAAGGATGAGACCCTTAAAACGGAACAATCTCAGTGAGAAGCTACTCAAGCTGTGTTAAGGTCTTACTGCTTAAAGGTTGCTAGGTATCAGGTTCCCAAGATGAAGAAGGATGTCTTCAGTCAGCCTTTCACCATGAGCTCCATTTTAGAGGTAAAAGACTCATAATTCTTAAAGAGGAATACACTGTGGGAGATATATGGGTTTTCTGATTAACTCAAGCATGTTTAAATATTGATTACTGAAAAACAGCAGTTCATTTCAGAGCTGTTCTCAGAAGTTAAGAGTGATACTCACTTGAGCTTTTATCCAGACTTAAAATCCTTCAGAGTACCAAACTAAGTTTGAACATCTAACAATTCACTTTGTAGACACATAATGAGCATGGTATTGCTCAGTGTTGACAAACAGGACAGTCACCAGCATCATTCCTGCAGTCTTGCAGTAAGATCCAAAATCCAAGGAAGAACTTTCTCAGGCTGATAAAGAATTAAATGGGACCAGATCCCAAATCACAGTTTGCCAGCACTAACAGCAAAAACAATCGCCAGACACTGATTACCATATGTGGTATGTTTGTGTTATGCTTCCAGAATCTGTACAAGAGAAACAGCTACTTCACAGCTTTGTTCTCACTTCTCATTAGCGCTGTGCAGTCTCTTAAAATTCCTGCTTAAGGATAATAGTATTTAATTCATAGCTACCCAACAAAAACCAGACAAGATGTTCTCTCACTGTAGCAGAATGACACTAGAACGTTTTACTAGCTCGAACCTAAAATGTCACACTCATCCCCACACAAGAAGTCCAAACCAAACCAATTTGCCCCAACTATTAACAAAGCTTAGAGAAGACAAACTTAACTACGTATTTCCAAAGACACTCAAGCATTACTCAGATCTCAGTAAAAACGGGCTGACCACACACTTTTGAGGATCCCAACCCCTAATCCTTGCTCCTGACGATTCTGTCCCATTTCAAAGGGTTCTGTGGGTTATTTTCCAAAAGATGCCTTCATCAGAAAATCCAAACAAAAAAACACCCCAACAAACAGTCCCACCAGAAAAACAGGTCTCCCCAGCCAGCATTGCCCCTATGAACAGCCAGAAGATCCAAGATTGGTGTAATCTAATACACTGTCTTCTATCCTTTCTGTCTGTCAGAATCAGAGTATAAGCTAGAATTCCTGACTGGCATGCAAGACAAACATGCCACAGTGCTTTAGAAACTGCTGCCCAGTAAGCTGCCCTTTGGAATTCATAGCCCACTGGAAACAGCAAGGCTCATTCTTAAAAGTCACTAGCAGAAAGTGGTGAAGTGGACTACAATGAAATATGGACATGTGGCTGCAGAGAGCCATTCTCCTCCAGAACTGCCCTTTTGTCATGGGTTCAGCAGTAGCAGTCATTTTTCTCCTTCTTGGTAGCTGGTGCAGTGCTGTGCTTTCGACTTTCAGCCTGGAAACAGCGCTGATAACACCGATGTTTATAGCTATGGCTTAGAATGTTTTGGTCTGACCAAGGTACTTTCTGAGTCTCATGCTCTGCCAGGGAGGAGGGGAAGCCAGGAGGAAGCAGAGACAGGACACCTGACCCAAACTGACCAAAGAGGTATTCCGTACCACAGCACGTCATGCCCGGGATGGAAAAACTGGAGGCAGGGACCCAGAAGAGTGCAGTTCACGGCTCGGTCGGAGGGTGGTGAGCAGTTGTATCCTCTTCCCTTGTATTTCCCTGGTCATTATTATTATTGGTGGTAGCAGCAGTGGTTGTGTTATACCTTAGTTACTGCACTGTTCTGATCTCAACCTGTGGGAGTTACATTCTTTTGATTCTTCTCCCCACCCCACCCCCGAATTGGGGGGGAAGAAAGAGGGGGGAGTGAGTGAGCAGACTGCTTGATTTACGGCTTAAACCACAACACCTTTTCGTCTGCATGGATGCTTCTACATCCTGAAATCAGGACTCTCAAACACACAGAAGTGTTAAGGAGCCTTCTGCAGGATTCACAGAGGACAAAGCTGTCGTTGTTCAGCCCTCAAAAAATATTTTTAATCCTTTTCCTTAACCTCAAGCAGTTTCCTACAACAGATTGGACAAGGGCTGAATGATACACGGCATCATGCAATGATAAACCGTGCCATGTATAACAGTGAGTCAGTACTGCACTATGAACCTCTTTCAATATATGGAAGATGATCAATCACCAGTTAACAGGCTGCCCCATTCCTCCTGTGAAGGTAATTTCTTTATCACTAGTTGGATATCCCAGCTCAGAAGCCCTGATTGCTATTTTTTGAAGAGAATACAGAACTAACAAGGTAACACAAAACAACAAGGTTTGTTAAGCTCTGCGGGATCAAAGAATCTGTCCAGACCCTTATGCACAGGGAAAAGATCAGCTGCTATTGTACTGCTATTTACCTGCTAGTGGCAAGCTGAATTTTTATTAAAGCTTTATTGGAAATAACAGTAAAGCAGATAGTGATTGTATATAAAAAATGCCACTTGTTCTAATTTGCCACATTTTGTACCTTATTCATACTGTGCAGTACCTTATTACACAACTTGATGTGAACACCCATTCTCAATGAAACTGAGTCAATGGGAATCAGCTCCCAAACTACCTTTAAATATTTGCACCTCTGAACCAAACTAGGAGCAATACTTGGAGAAAAAGATGCTATTCTACACCAAGAGTGGCAACATCTGACTGTAAACCTGAATTTGAATTAAAAGTTTCTCTTCTATATACATGTTTTCTAACAAGATTATTGATTTAATACCTGCTCTTTCTTCAGCATTCTTGCTTTTACCGATTTTGTAAATATCACATTTTTCACATGCAAATGTAGTTTGAGATATAGCTGTGTTCCTCAATGCACTGTAATCCTGTTGATCCCGCTTCTTGAGAAGATGGATATACCTTAATCTGTAGCAGAACTGGGGTAATATTGTAACCCACAGGTGTCCAAATAAGAATGAGTTAAACTGACAGCTTATGTACAAAATGTTCAATAAATAGTACACTTCCTGCCTAACTTAAATCAACACTGAAAGATGAACAATGATCCAGAGAAAGGGTTTACATAAATAAAACAGCTGTATGGCTCAGAGTATTAAGTACTGATGTGGAGCTTATATATACACACATGTACATACACAGATGTAAAATGTTAATGGAAAACTGAATGGACCTCAAAGGGAAAAAATTCCACATGAAAACTATGCTCTACTTGTTTTCCAAACTAATTCCTTAAAGGGAATAATTCATTAAAGGCTGTTTTGTGACAAACTCTTGTCTTAGTCTGCCCTGGTCATACAGGTATCAAAAGTATCACACAGACAACAGATGCACATAGACAAGCCATCTCCTAGCAATCTACCTATGCCAACCCCAACCTGAGACCATTTCCTCAGCAGCCTTGGACAGCTCAGCTGAATGGTTCTTATCTACTTTGTGTGTCACAGTGAAGGACAATTAATGCTGAATGCTCAATGACAGAAGTGTGCGCTTGCGCTCCACGCACTTTTACTGTTCCTAGTACTACAATTTCCTCCCTCGGTGTAAGCACTGATTTTTCATTACAAATATAAAGGCAGGAATAGAGCCAGAGCATATGGCACTTACCAGTAGAGCAGTCTTTATAAAACTGCATTTCACAGCCAGCATGTGACAGGTGCACTTGTCAAAATCTGGCTAACCCATATATTCACCTCCAAAACCTTCATGACCTTGCCATAGAGAGTCTTATGTTGAAAGGACTTGAAACTTCAAATTATTTACTTCAATATATTCAGCTTTGAAAGAATTGCTCCTGGTCCCCAGCTGCTTCTGAAAAAACAAACCCAAACCAAACCCAACCTTCAGAAATCTTTTAGAGAATAAAAAGACATGGCGATTGCAAGCTAGGTTAAATCCTTAGTATGTGCGTGATCATTTGTTTTTAATTTAGCTAAGGTAAATAACTTCAAAAGTTTTATCTTTTATAGTGAACATACGTGAGTCTTTAAAAACTGTTGGGTTTTTTAATTCATATACCATAATACACAATTGTCTATTTTTATCTGGGTGCTGCACTTACCCAAAGGACAGCAGTAACATATGCTTCTATGTTAGCCAGGTGCGGAGGGGTAGTTATAAGAAAACCAGATAAAACAAAGAAATGGGGGTATTATCATGAAAATCTTAAGAAATTACTTGCCATCAATTCCGTGGTGCCTGAGAAATCTACCTGCGATTTATCACAAATGAATGGCAGCAAGGCAAAAAACCAGTAAGCAACAGAAGTGTCCTTGTGAACCATTAAGAAAGGAATCTTTACCAGCAATACCCACATGCAGAACACTCCACTCAGCTCTTCTTTCAGCTTCTTGGCAAGATTTCAAACAAATTCTTCCAGGTTCCTTCAACACAGCTGCTCCTGTTGCCCTCAGTGGGCTCCTGGTCAACAGAGAGCTCATGTTTTCTGCAGGCACTAGTAAGACATGGTGAACACATATATACCTCATGCAAGTCCTGCAAAGTGAACTATGCCCCCCCCCAAGAAAAAAAGTTGACGAAAAATCAGTTTCTGATTAATTTCAGATGATAACTTCTTCCATAAAAGCACAAGTGTGGGAGGAAGACAAGCAGCTCAAAACCAACTGGTCTTCACATGAGGCACATTTATAATCCTCGCTAAAAGAAACATTTGGCTGTGTTATTCATAATCTGATGATTGGGAGAACAAACATTTTTGCTTAATAGCAAACCTCAGCTGTGATGCAGCAATGTATTCATTCTCTCATGATATTCAGGGAGAGATTTCCTATCACCAGTATTCCATTTTGCACCCTGATCCGGTAAGACACGCTAAGCAGAAGTGATACCCGCATGATCCCACACTGAAGCAGTGCTCGCTGAGCAGTCAGTCAAGAAGCAACTGGTAAGTCAGAGATGAAACACTCATGGATTCTCTAACATCCAAAGCAAATGATAGAGGGCCATATCTGTAGGCCATATATACTTACAAGAGACCAGGAAGCCCAGTTTCAATCCAGGGAAAACAATTTCTTGTCTGAAGGGCTTTTAAAGACTTTATTAGCCCCAGAATCTTACTCTCACTGCAGAGGCCCTGTCACTAAGTTTTGCCATAGCAGATGTAAAGAGCCACAGCTCCCACTCTTGGCTTACTGCCTTCCAGTGAATAATGAACCTCTCTTCTGGGGATTCTTTCTGCATCTGGGAAACTTCCAGCTCTGTATTAGAAAAATACATCAACATGGTTCATTGCACCACTTCAAGCAGCTCTTTACTTCAGTCTATTGTTTTTTCATGTTTTGCACATAGCTCTTATGTCCACTGACAACACAAAGGCACAAAGTCATTCTTGCCCAGAATTTGTCAAAGAGATTGGCAGAGGGTCTTGGTCTAAGTGCCTCTGGGTAGAGTGATGCTCAGCTTATACAGAACTGGAGTATCTGTGCAATCTGAGGCACAGTGAAGAGATGAGCTGATGATAGGAGTAATGCCAGAACAAGCATGTAGGTGCAACAGACTTACCCTCTGAAACCTCTAGATCTTTTATTTTGCTAACTAAGATATTTCAGCGCAAGTCTGGGACATTCTCAAGAAAAAAAAAAACAATACAAAGTGGTCAGTGACATCCCCATATAGGACAAAGTCTTTCTGATAAGAACAGAGTAAACCTAAGATGGGAAAAATCCTGCCCTATTTCTACAATTAAAATAGTCCTAATACCTTGGAACAGTATTGCTGAACGACTGTCCTGGATGGTCCCTTCTCCAGCTTCCAGCAGAAGGAACAGGTTTAACAAAACCAAAACAAATAACCAACCAAAACCAACCAAAACCCACTTAAAGTAAAACCAGCATGAATGTGAGAACACCTTGACACAACAAGGACCCTTCAACAGCCCCTGTTCAAGTTTCACATGACCAGCTGCTACAGGCACAGTAACATTTTTTATAGTTAATCTGTTCTTTTCTCTCTATAATCTGCATCAAAATGTTGCTTATGCTTAGCTCCCTAATAGCTCTGGCCAACGAACATGCAGAACCAGCAAGTACAGTATAGGGACTCAGCACTACTGATGAAAATTCTAATTCTAAATTTGGCAGCACAAATGCCTTACGTAACCTGTGATTTAGAGGACAGTCTGATCATCTGTCTCATCTGGGAACATTAATGTCTTCTTTTCAGTACATTAAACAAAAATGGCAACTTTCCATTGCAGACTTTGTTTTTCACTGCACAATGCCTCAGGAAAGGCATCCCATGCAAACGAAACATTTTTAGTTATCGACAAAAATGCCTTTATATGACAATTCAATATACTGAAGGAGTATCCAAGTTTAAAAGCTCACTTTAAGTGCTTCTTTACCAAGATTGCCTTGAACTGTGGTGCATCTCAGAGGTGCAGGAGAGGGCTTGTGATCCAAATCTAAAGCAATGGGTCTCCAAAGCAATGCTTGGGAAATAGGCTTTTCTGAAATGTGACTGTTGGATCAGCAAATTTTACACATCTCAGGAACTGAAACTCCCATAAAGCTAAAAAGGTTTGATAGCTACAGATGGAAGCTCCCAAGCATGTACAAACCACTTGAACAACAAATCACTGTTCGTACGCACTATTAAACAAAACAAACCCCAGAAGTGTCCTCCTTTTCCAACAGAAATACATTCTAACATGTGAGAGCAGCTGCCCAGTAACATGATACAGGTGCACACAAGCCCTAATCACAAAATATTTCTGAACAAAGGATCATATTATTTAAGTCCCTGTTGTTCTTAAATCATTTACAAAATGAGGTAAGAGTTCATTCAGTGCCAATATTTACAGAGGCCAATAAACATTCAATTCATGCCACATATTCAAGGATTACAGAGCCATGCGGTTGCAATACAAATACCGGCAAGTTTTAGGAAGACAAAAAGTTACATTCAGAGAATAGCAAAAATCAATCCATCTTATAGAACACACCCGCAACAGTGTGAAGAGTTCAGAGAACATGGGAGAATCTGACACTCTGCTGACATATTGCTGCAATACTTTGAGTCAATTATAGACATTTTCTTCTCATCCATACACAGGATGTGCCATAGACATGTACAGTAATAGTACAGTAATAGCAGAATTCCTTAATGTGTTTGGAAATGAGTGGCCTCCAGCATGTGGAAATAACTTTGTAGGCTACCAGCTAGCTAATCCGCATACCTCCAATTGTTAAGGTAGGTGAAGCCTTCATAATTAAAAACAGCAGCATTCCTCTCTTTTTGGGGACCAGCTCACTCCATTACCCTGACAAAGCTTCTTAGTAAATATCAAGTGCTGAAAAGAATTACCATTTTAGCAACTGCAGGATGTCAACAGGTAAACACAGCACTAGAAACTTTGGTGACAAATGCTCAATAATGGATAGTTAAGGGTGACAGGAAATGTCAGGCAACCCTTTAGAGGGCTACTTACAGCATAATCACAGCATAGCAGGAGCTAAGAGAGTAACTATATGCTCAGTATTCTTTATTTTCTTCCACTTACAGAAAGAACAGTGATTTTTCAGACTCCATTTAGTCATGCAGTTCCCTCAGTAACAGATTTGAGAACAAAAGGAAACCTAAACCAGAGTACCTATTAATAGGGAAACTCCCATTGATAGTTTTTTGTTACAGAAAGTTGCAGAAGCACAAGAGATTCCCAAGAGGAGACTGCTGGGAGAAGTCACACTTAAATAGGTTTATGAATTACGAGTACCATTCTTTTCCCTTAAAATGCATGCACAGTGAACATTTATTACTCTGCATAACAGAAACTGCTTTCTTATGCAGAAACTAACCAAAGGATAAAAGAAATGCAGAGCCACACTGAACCCCTCATGCTTGGAAGCTCGCTTCAATTCTTACATCAAACCAATGCTGAAGACATTTTAACCTTTCAGATTTAACATGCGTGTAAACAATTACATCATAGTTAGAGCCAGTTTCAAACCAAGTATTTAAAAGCCAGACTAACTTAGGAAATGATGAGACTGAAAGCCAGCATTAGAAATTGATGCTCATTATTTTATTGCCTTGGGCCACCAGCTGCTGCATGTAAAGCCTCCTTAGAGGCTAACAAGGGAATAGCTGATCAGTCTTACTGCCAAAGTAAGAACTGGCAGAGGAACACACTAGATTTCAGTAGTTTAACAATTTGTGATCTAACCAGCCCTACTGGAGGCCAGAAAAAAAGGTAAAAATCAACAGGACACTGCATTTATTTAAAGGGGAGGATGCAATAGTTTGGGATGAGAGGAATTATAAATACCTATAAGCATAGAAGTAAAGGAAGATACTACTTTAATGAGGTGATACAAGCTTGTGTTTTATATACATCTATAAAATATTACTATCAAACAAGCAAAGACTCAAGATACATCCAAAGAATAAAAGTGTAAATCTTCAAGATCTGTGTCATGATAGTTTCAACCTATCCACAAGGACCTTCTCCTTCACTTTGAATTGTATCAGTTGCTGAAAACCATTACCTCTACATATCAGTTAACATTAGTGCTAAAACAAGAAAAAAACCAAATATTACGTACATTTCTATGCCACCAGACTGCGTTTACCTCACCTCATTCCAAGTAACTGCATTACCTTCCAGAAAGTCATATTCACAAATGAATTCAGCGAAAAATCACTGTACAAAGACACAGAAGTTGAAGTCTATAAAAAGACTAGCCAAAACAACTAGACAGAAGTTTGCTTGTAGTTCTTCGTATCCAAGACCTTCTTGCCACACATTGAGCAGATGCCTACAAGCACACAAAAGGTGTGTAAATTACTTTAAAATCATTAAAGTTTTCCTTCAAAAGTACAGTTGCCCTGTTTCTGTAAGGATGTTTTAAAAACTTATTTATATGAGCTCTCATTGACAATCTCTGTATTTTCGCACCAGATATTGCAAATTCAGAAGTAATAATATGATTTCTCATACAAATTAGTACTTATAGCATACGTGTAATATCATCCCTTAAAAAAAACAAAAACAGACCTCTGTTTTGAAAGCATTATGATTCACAAAACTGCCAAAGACTCTGCAATTTGCTGGAATACTGGAAGAGAGCCAGGAAAGGCTCCCACCGGGTCAACAGATAAAAATAGCCTATTATTTAACTTTGCAAGTCCTGGAGTGAAACTAAGGCCTGAGGTGGACAGAAAGTAGCGAGGCTACGAAAATACAGTTACCAACAAACTGACTGCTAAGTTCAAGATTAAGAGGCGGGAAGCCTCAGACAATTGAGAAAGTTGACAAGAAAACAGCTTCATAAAATTAAGCTATTTTTACAGTAGCAAAAATGACAGTGGACACCAAGAATACTCAAGAGCTGAAGTGAAGGTGACTACTGATGACTCAGAGGACTTTGACCTAAACCCAAAGAGTGGCAAGTCAGAAAAACAAAGCAGCAAAAAGTACACAAGTTCAGCACAGGCAGAGGGGTGGGCTGCCTTTTCTTCTAAAGCACCTAAAGAAAAGTGCCAAAGCTTTTGCTTGGTAGGGCCACTTCTCATTTTACAAGACCATTCATCAGCAGACAAAAAAAAAGTCGAGTGTTAACTTTCTTCAAAATCATATGCTTTCATATATTGACATCATGTGATTCACTAACAGTTCATTAGGAAAGAACAGGGAACATGCCCTGTGATTTACTTCAGAGAGCAAAATCTAGCCCACAGGCTGTTCAGTTCTAAATTGAGAAGTAATTCAGTTTAGATTGCCTCTCAATTTCAGAGATGCAACAGCTGACGCATTAAGCCATATGACTGCATTTGCTTCAAAACCCATGCCATAAGCACACCATTGATGGTCATGACTAGAGCATCAAGCACTTGGGAGTTCTGAATTTTATGAAGAAACATATTCAAGCTGGAAGGATACACAAGCAGGCAAAGACAAAATGCTGAAGCCCACCCAGACCAGATGTAAGCTGAAGAAACATAACAAGGTTCTGCCAAATGGGACTCAAGCAGCCATCTGGTGAGCATCTAGCAACTAGAAAAGGCAACCCTCTGTTCTGGGTCCAGCAGTAGCAATCATTTTCCTCCTTCATAGTAGCTGGTGCGGTGCTGTGTTTTTCACTTTCAGCCTGGGAACAGCACTGATAACACCGATGTTTTCAGTTGCTGCTCAGTAATGTTTACTCTGACCAAGGACTTTGTGAGCCCCATGCTCTGCCAGGGAGGAGGGGAAGCCAGGAGGACGCAGAGACAGAACACATGACCCAAACTAAGCAAAGAGGTATTCCATACCACAGCATGTCATGCCCACTGTATAAACTGGGGGCAGGTACCCAGAAGGGTGAGGTCACTGCTCGGGTCGGGCTGGGTATTGGTCAGCAGATGGTGAGTCGTATTATTTTCCCTTGTTATTTCCCTTACCATTATTATTATTGGTGGTAGCAGCAGTGGTTTGTGTTATACCTCAGTTACTGCACTGTTCTGATCTCAACCCATGGGAGTTACATTCTTTGGATTCTCCTCCCCATCCCTCCGGGAGCATGGGGGGGGAGGAAGGGAGGGGAGTGAGCTAGCAGCTGCCTGGCTGAGTTGCCAGCTGGGCTTAAACCATTACACCCCCCTACAGCAGGCTGCAAGACCACTGTGCCATAGTGACACAGTACACATTTATTGAACAATTAATTTCATAAACAAAATATACTACTAGTTAGCTGTAGCTCTACATTTAACAACTGGTTCACCCCTGCCAGTGTGCTGTGTAGATTCCTTGGCATTAATAATGTGACTGAGTTCATGTTGTTTCCCCCCCTCCCCTCCAGAAATTACAAGGTAATTGTAATTACCTTTTGCTTACCTTCTCAAAAATCACAAAACTAGTTAAAGTTCTATGCCCTTAAGGCTCTCCATCAAATTTGCTTAAAATTTGAGATTTTTTTGTTTCTCCTCAGGAATTTTTAAGTTTTTTAATAATACTGAAGACTTGGAATTAGTATGGGAGATAGAAAGCTTCCACGTATAATCAGAATTCCAGGGAAGTCATTCACACACAACTCATACATACAGAAAAATTTTATCTATTATGTACTGCAGGGTTCAATGTCTTGCTTAATAGGAATTATGAGTATTATTATTATTATTCTTGATTTTTCAGTTTCACTCCAAGCCAAGCTTGACTTTACAATGCATCAAGCATGTTCACAACTGGACCATGGACCAGACTCCTTTTGGAGAAAAGAACCTTTCAACGGCTTACGTTAAGCCACTGAACACGCAATACAACACACAGGCACAAAACCATGAGCATGAACTTGCCTTCAGAGACACTTTCTTAATTGCTTTTACAATTCAATTTATTCTTTATCTTTGCCTTTTATTCCCTAGGTATTCTACTTTTCTTAAGCTAGCCTATTGCTTTACCAATATCAGAAGCTGGCTTTGTGGTTGGTTTGTGGTTTGGGATTTTTGGGGAGGTACGCTGATCTGGGGTGTTTGGTTGAGGAATTTTTGGATTTGGTTTGTTTTTAAGGGGGGTTTTTGAGACCACTATTTAGAGGTTTAAATATAGATATTGTAAAAATGAGGGGAAAAAGAGAGCAGAAAAGAGACAGCAACAAGTAATTGAGTTTTATAGAATCTTATTATTTTTTTAAACTAAGGAGAATCTAATTTGCTACATAGGTTGTCTATGCAATTCCCAAGATTAAGCTTACAGTTATTCTTCTAATTTTACTGATTTAGATATCAGAAACATTCTAAAAGAAACAACCATAGAATGACTTAGGTTGGAAAAGATCTCCAGCAGTCACTACTCCTGCCCTGCCTCACTCAAAACATGGCCAACTTGGATAAGGCTGGCTCAGGGCTCTTCCAGTCAAGCTCTGAGTATCTCGTGTAGAGATTCTACAACCTCTGAGGGTCACTGTTATTACAATATTTGACCACACTTACAGTGAAAACTGCTTTCATTATAATTAATTAGAAATTTCCACATTCTAACCTGCGCATGTTGCCTCTTATGCTATTGCTGTGCACCTCGGAAGAGTCTGACACAATCTTCTCTAAGCCTTCCTATTAGTAGTTGAAGACAGCAAATAAATTTCATCTTACCCTTCTGTTTGCGAGGCAAAACTAACTCAAGAGTTTGCCACTAGCTCTCCAATTTCAAACCAACCTAAGGTAATTTGGTAGTCTGTGAAACTCACCTTTTTTATACGCACATCCTTGACAATAGTGAGACCCTGGCTGATGCACAGAACTCTTACAAATCCGACAGATTGCAAATTTGTTCTTTCCATAAGGATCAAACCTTGGAAAAAGGAAAAGCAGTTTACACATACACCTTGAAATAAAATATTTCCTCTGCTTCATCCTAAAAAGTCTAAGCCAGAGGGCACAGACAGAAACTCCAATAAGGATCACTTCTAATGGGCCTTTTAATTAACATACTATTTTGAACTTAAACATCTTCAAGTGCCTTGCCCCCTTACATAACAGAACACCCTCCAGACATCAAGAAAATGCTCAAGAGGTTATACCACCCATCTCAGCACAAAAAAGAAGCCTTCTTGGCTCCTCTGCTAACAAAAGCATCAAACCACAGCAATGTCAGTAAGAACTGCAGCAAAATATTTGTCCATGCTCTATGATTCAGCAGAAAGTACCCATGAAATATACATGGCCACACTTTCGCCAGGGGATCAAATGCCATAATCCCTACTTTTTTTTTTCTTTTTTTTTAAAAAAGTGGATTTTGGACAAGTTTTGAGCAGCTGCCTAAAAACACAGGAAACAGGCCTCAGTTACAGAAAACTGCCCTTTTTTTAGCCAAGAATAATATTAAATACTAACCTTGCCTTCTTTGAGGTCAATGCCTTGTTTTCATTTAACTTGCGGCCACCGCTTTCTACAGAAAGAATAAAGCCATAAAGCAGTAAATTTCCCTGTCCCAAGCATACTTTAAAAAGTATATAGCTTACAGCTTTTACATCTCCACAAATACAGTCACAAGAAGAGATAAAGCTATCCAGCACAACGTTAAAGCACAGGACAACAAAACAGTTTACATGGTACCTGCATATCATTATTCCATACAAGAAGAAAACCACACAAATTCAATCCCGAAGAGCTCAGAATAAATAAATTCCCAATGAATAGAACACAGAATTGTTTGGGTTGGATGGAACCTTAAGGTTCATCCAGTTCCAGCCCTTTGCTTTAGGCAGCGACTGAATTAGAACAGAGGGAAAACTACAGAAGTTAGAAATTAACCCGGTTACTTCAAATCTTCCACTCACGATCCTAAGACAACTCAAGATGCCCAACTAGCTTTAAGATACCTGAAAAAAAAACCCCACGTTAAACCTCCCCAAAGTTACCTGTCGTGTTCCTCGCACCATCTTTCCACGTATCAGGAGTGATCACAGTACCGAGCTTCTTCTCACCTACACAGGGAAGGATTACAAAGGAAAACAGTCTATACGGCACTAACACCCGCACCAATCGCTGCCTACAGAACACTGCTCCGGACACCCTTGGAACCGCCACCTAAAGCCCACCCTATACAGCCCCAGGACCCGTAGGGTGCCCAGCATGGCTCGGGCTCGGCAGAACCCCCGCTGCCCGCCCGCGCTCGCTCACTCACACTTCTCACACACCATGGCGGACTGCCTCACAACAACAACAACGGCACCACCACAACCCGCTTCCGGGTCCTCCCCGGAACTACACGCCTCTAGAACGCCGGTTCTCCGGCGCCGGGCGGCCCCGCGGCGGCGGCAGCGCTGTGGTAAGAGGCGGTGCTCGGTACCTCCGCCGCCTTTGTCCCTTCGCGTCCCGGCGCACCGCTGCCTCCCGCATGATAGAGGGAGCGGCCCGGCCCGGGCTCTGCGGCGGTTCCCCCTGTATGAGGCAAGGGGGTGGCTGTGTACCGGGGCTAGGCCGCCTGCTCCGTGCGGTGTCGGTGGGGTCGGGGTCGGTTTTTATAACCGGTAACGCTCTTCTGCCCTAAAGTAATCGCTTTGATCCCCAAACTGAGCTCGGAGCTCTGCCTCGTTTGTGGCGACGAGGAAAAACCTTACCGCGTAGGTGCCTTGTGCTGCGTTTGAGTACCAGGGCGCGCTTGTTGTCTTGCAGGGGGTCGGCTACCCGGTACTACCATGAAAGAAGTAGAAGTAAGGAGGCTCTTTGCTGCCAACCTCTTCTGCGTGTTCTCGGTTATTCTGACAGCGGTTGTTCCTTCTTTCCTTTGGGACGGATTCTCGGTCTTGGGAACACACCTCGCGTGGCTGTGTGTTTGTTCTGTTTGCGTTGGTACCGTTCATGTCATCTTGCACTTAATCCTTAAGCCAAATCGTTCTCCTAAGAGAAGTTCGCTTGCTCACAAGGTAAGGCTTGTATTGTTAAATTCCTACCAGCTGGTATGGAGGGGAAGCAAATTCTGTCGCTGTAATAATCGAATCAGAAAGAAAGGACAATTTTTGCTGGTGAATTCCTGTTTCCCATGAATGAGCTGAGCGTAGCACCGTTTGAAATGAGTTCTCCGATGTTTTCGTGACGTTACGCTTTCTCTACCTGTAAATAACCTGTTCTGTGCCTTCCCCTTTTCTTGTCAATATATTGTCTGTAGTCCCAGCCATTGAGCTTACAGCAATTTGTATGGTGGCAAAGCCTAGCAAAATTGAATGGGTGCAGAACTCATTTCAGAGCCCAGGCCTGACCTTCAGCCTTACGAAGAAATGCTTTCCTCATGTGCAGTTCTAAGTTTGTAATAATTTTACAGGAAGAGAAGTAGTTCTTAGAATTTGAGACCCCAAAAGAGGTCAGCTTATTACAATTTAAACGAAGCTGGCACGTTTTTAAAAGCTATATGGAAAAGTGTTAAAATGGCTACATTTCCTGGCGTGATGGAACTTGCATGCAGAAGCATCTAAATCTGGGATAAATTCTTCTAGTTACAGTTTGTAATGGGGGCATTAAAAGTATGAATCCCGATGGAATAGGTTTGATCAGAGTGAATTTGCAGCAGCACACATTTGCTCAGGAGTTTGGAATACACCTGCATTTTGAAATCAGGACAGTCTTGCACTCCCAACCTCATGAATGGGACACGATTTAGTGCTCCGAGAGGGTGAGTCTTCAACATTTAAGCAAACATCCCTGAAAACAGCATCTTTGTAGGCAAAGCCTCTGTTTGGCTGACTGAGGGAGGATGTGAAATGCACCAAATCACCATGGAAAACAAGTATTTGAAGCATCTGTGATTTACAAAGGAAGCAGGTTTTGTGTTCTAGGTGAGATTTCACCCCAGCCTAGCATAGGAATAAATATTTGTTAAAAAGTGTTTAAGGGAAATCATGGGTTTCCATTGGTTACCTGATCAGAGCAGATCTAACCAGAACTGTTTGTCAAGTGGGGATGCTTCTAGATGATATAGTGAGTACCCAGAAACTATTGTTTAAGTTCATAGAAAATTAAATGTTTTGCGGATTTATAGATCGTAGACATCTCTCAAATGGATTTAGAATTTAAGAAACCGAGCTCAAAATGTAGTTTTTATTTGGTGTAATTTTTAAGTATTACATTTGATTCTGAATAGGGGTTTTTTTTACATATTTTCTTTCTTTTAAATATTGTTTCCATTTTCTGTGAAAGATGTCTTTGAATGAATGCACTTAACACTCGGATGTAAAACAGAAGTGTGAAAATATCCAATAAAACTATTTCTGTTTATCTTGTCATTTCTAGTTAATTTTTTTTATGTTTATGGTAATAGGGCACATGAAAAAAAATTAAATGGAGTGTAATCGGTTTTAATTAATAATTTGAAGTATCAGACATTGGAAAAGCTGTTTCAACACAAGCCATGCTATTATGCTTCACTGTGGCTGAAATTAAAGAAGTGGGTAGAGTACAGTGCTATTGATAAGATATAGACCATGTACATTACTTATGTTCTTTTTTCTTTTGAAACATTATTCTGATATTTTATTGCTCTTTTTTAGATATCCAGATTTCTAAAATGCTGTATATACTTTTTCATGTCTTGCATAGTATTTCATGCCATTATTGTTCTCTATGGAGCACCTCTCCTAGGGTAAGTCAGAAAACCCTATTTTCCTCTAAATGTTTTAAGGGGCAGTTCTTGCAGATACTGGTAGAAGTACTTTTATAGTTCCTGGTACGTTGGAGGTTAAAGGATCAACTCCTGGCTGGGGGAAGAAGGGTAGCTGGTTTGGTTTGGAGGGGGGGGTTGCTGGTTTGGGGGTCTTTTGGGGGGTTGTGGTTTGTTTGGGTTTTGATTTTGTTTGTAGGTTTTTTTTGTTGTTTTTTTTTATTTATGGAGCTGGCTTTTACAATTTCTGTGTATTTGGAGATGTGTTGTTCAAGACAGTTAAATGCAACTGCTTCTACTTTAATATTACCCATTAAACATACAGGTGCAGCCATTTTTCCAAGTTTCATTTAGTCATTTTCCCCATAAGACTGAAACATGCATCTTGCATATCTTTCGTTCTTTGGTTTTAGTGTTTTACTCTGAGAGAGGTGCGAAGTTACTGACTAACAATGGCATGACATAGTTTGATCCCATGGCTGCTTCTACAATATGAAACCGGAAAAATAAATGGAATAATGAAGTAAATATCCATGTATACTTCAGTTCAGAACCAATGTTCTGCATGACGTACACCTATGGGTTTTTTAGGTATTTAAAGTAATTACTGCATCTCAGTCTTGGTTGAGATAACAAATGGATGCCAGAATTCTTTCCATCTTTCTTTACTGTTCTACAGAGTAAGAAGGAAATCCTTTAGTCTACTACATGACGTTTAGGAAAGCATGCATACTTTCACAAGTTAACTTTTTAGGGAAAAACAAAAGTCAACCCTTTACTTTGGAATTCTCAGAAAATTAGTAACTACCTCACTTAATTTTGTAATATTCCTTCTTTATAGGTCAGTGACTGAGACGTTTTTGTTTTCAGTTCTCCTCTCTACCTTTACTACTTTACAATGCTTGTGTATGCTGGGACCAAACATCCAAGCATGGATGCGGGTATTTAGTAAAAATGGGTAAGTTCTATTCTGAAGTTTCTGATCTTACCCAAAATAGAAATGGACAGAATTGATATAAACAGTAGGTCATGGAATTTATGGTTTTTTTTTTAAAGAAAGGAAAACTTCCTGAGTTACGGGTGGTTCTCATATTTGTAATGACAGGCTTATGAAAGCTTTTCTGTCAAAGAAAAGGGCCGGGGGGGGGATGTTGGAACTGGATGATCTTTAAGGTCCCTTCCAACCCAAATCATTCTAGGATTCTATATGTGTTTGAAGAAAGTGAAGTTTCGTACACACGTTTTGCTGGTATAAAACCATTGTGGAGTCCAGTATGATGGTTCTCAGTTGAAGAGGAGACCTGAGACTGAGCTGTACAGGGAGAATCTTGCACATGATTCAGTAGTACCTTTGTAAATGCAACTTTTGAAGTAGGAATAACAAGCCAATGCAAACAGTATTTTAATGGTATTTTAAATGTGAATGTAAGAGTGAAAATAATATGTAATTTACTGTGGCCTTAAGTATGTAATCTTTACCCATGCTCGTCTTCAGATTTCAAAGAAAGCTGTTTCAGTGTCAGAGGTTCCAAGCATTAATTTTTTTCAATAGTATGTTTAGAGTAAAATGAGCCTTTTTACCTCACTTTCACCTCGGTGATGCCCATGACATTAGCGTGTATCCAGGATAATGTATTTTTCAGAAGTATTCTGTCTCTTCTCCCTTTTCTGCACTCGCTGCATACCAGGCTTGTTGAAAGACTGGGATGCTGAGGCATAAAAGAGCCCCACACATGCTTGAGATTTAATAAGATGCTAACATTTGTTCACTTTTAATAGTTTCTAAGGATGACCTCTTATTTCAGAAGAAAGTGAAGAGTTGTATAATGCTGCTGACCTCTGGAGTTACTTTTGGTTTCAACTTCTGTAGAGGAGGATACAAGTAGAGATTTTGTAATAGTTCCAGGTATTAACTTTTGGCACTAATGGAAGCAGGTGTCTATTCTTTAAATGGCTTTTCAGTAACTGTTGGCTGAAATAGCCTCATGCATAAAAGCCTTTTAAGAAATGAGCTTTCAATTGCTAATTTTTATTGTTCCTTTTGAAGACCGTTTATTTCAAATCACTGCTTGAGTAATTGCATTAAATTTTATGATAGGATAGCAATTATAAGATGTCACTTGGGTAGGAAATAGGTTTTATTTGGAGCTTGCCTGAATAATAGTATAATCCCATAACTTCAGGGCTCCGTCTAGTTTTCATTTCACCTGTTCTATCACTTGTTTGTGAACTGCATGCTCATACTTGGAAATGTCTTTTGTAAAGTTAGGCAGCCTCAAATACTAAGTCCTTCTTAGTATTTCAGTCCTGCTGCAGTCCGAATTTCCAGATCTTCTCTATCCAGGAGCTGTTTTAATAAATTATTTTAGCTAACCTCTTAATTCAAACATTATTTAAACAGTACTTAATGTACTGTATTGTTTAAAGGGGTTAAATAATTACTTTAGACTTTAAAAGGCCTTTGTGGTGCTAGTGAACATTTCTTATCTTAGATACTACTAGTTTTGCCTGCAGAATGGTCTTAGTTGTAGTTTATTCATAGTTAAATAAATAAACCTATAAAATTCAGTTTATAAATGTTGCTGCAGTTGTTAGCTTCATGCAAATGAGACATTTATGTGATGAGTTAATGGGTTAAAGGCTACCTGTAAAAATCCCAATAGGTGACATTCCATGAAGAAAAGAGTAATCAAAACATTGTTCCTTGGGGATAATGTTGGAGGAGAAGTCAGGTTATGTATTTGAGTAGCCAGTTCCATGCTGCAGAGTGGTTGGATGAGCAGTGCAAATAGTTGCCAAACTACCAATGGCTATTCTTCACTTGAGCACTGTGCCTTGCTAGTTCTGTTGTTTTGCTTTTGGACTCAGTCTGATATCTCCATATGGTGCAGCAGTGCGTGTAGGTTTACCAGATAAGATGTCTTGTGGGGTATAAATCTACCTCAGCCAGTCCTCAGTATATTCTGCTGGCTCTTTCACTGCTTTAAGGCTGTAGTGGATGTTCTCTTGAGCATGCTGCCTGACCAGCTCTCCACTCGGTTATTTGGCTTCTGAAAATAATTTACAAAAGTTTTCAATGTGCAGATTCTTGAACAATTTTAGAGTTAAATCAGGACCTTTCCCTTTGGGAGGGGGGAAGAATCTCAGACTGGTAGTTCTGCGAATTGAAATGGAGCAGTTTAAGGTAAAGGGATGGGGTTATTGTAGAAGAAACGGTTCTGCTCAAAATGTCAATGTCACACCATAAACATTGTAGTCTGTATGATGTTTATTTTGCAAACAATGAAAAATGTTTGCTTTACACTTGTGAGCCCTTTGGTCAGTAGCAGATGTAGCCATGAGGTAGGTGTACTCAGAAGTAAACTCAGAAATTATACAATCTTCAAAACAACGTGTAGGGTTAAAGCTTTCATGTCATGCAACCTAAACAGCACATGTGCAATTCAGAGTTTACTATCCAGCTAGGCTTCTAGTTATAAAACCACTATTTTTTTTACTTCTGTTAGCTAAAGCTAAATAATACATTTACAGTCTGAGATGTAGCAAACTTAAGATTCAGATCTCTAACTTCCTGATTTGGAGCAGGGATTTCAGCCCAATTCTCCTGTCTCAGAACTGTCCCCTACTTTCTCAACTTCTGCTGTTGTTTCTTAATTGATACCAAGTACTCAGATGTCCATGGTTTCAGAAGAGCAAAGCAATCACTTGGAAGACTGACGACAGGCAATAAGTGTTTACCTGTAAAACAGAAACCAAACTTTTCCTAAACTTTTGGAGTCAGTAGTGGTAGTAGGCTGTATTGAGAACTGAAGTCACTAACATCTCTTATGATAGATGCCATGATTGGCAGTGCAAGACTTCTTTGGGGTGCAGTAATGTGTCGTATAGAAAGACTGTGTTTGTAGCTAAAATATGCAACTTACACTGTATGTATAGTTTGTATCTTTTAGGAGGAACCCGAATGCTATTTATGAAATATGTGGATTTTTGTATCTGTAGTCTCAAAAATCTTGGGAGAAATCAGATCTGCTGCTGCTGCTGCTGAAACCTTGTAACGCACTGTTTTTGCAGAGCTACATCCATCTGGGAAAGCAGTTTGCAAATTACTACTGTGTGCAGTATACTTGGAGCTTGGTTTGGAGCATTTCCTATTCCTCTTGATTGGGATCGGCCTTGGCAGGTTAGTATGTACACCTTTATCATAAATACAACAATGCTAATTTTCTGGATATGCATGCTACACTATTGCTCTGAAACTGTACAGGTATACTGGACTTGCTCATAAGCTGGGTTATGCCAAGTGTTTTAAGTCATCGGAAGCATCTGTGCTTGCGGTGTTAGGATGTAAAGATGTAAAATGCAGAATTTGTACCTCCATTTTCATAGGTTGTTATGGACTTATGAGTGTCTGTTGCATGCAAATTTTAGCATGAAATAAAACTGGTAAGTATTTTGATAAGCAGAAACTAGACAAGTAGGAGGAGAAATGTGACATGATGAAGATGGCTTCAAGTTTGCCTTCAGTCTGGCAGCTTTTATCATTTATGGGTAGAGAAGGAAAGATGCTTTCTTAGTGTTTTAGTTCCACTCTGTCTTCCATCAAAGCACTTAACAGAATGCATTTTAAATTGGTTTGGATTGATTTGTGGAAATGGTGTGGCCAAAGCACTAAACTAAACTTCTGATTTCAAAGGCAGGCAAACATCAGCTTTGCAGTTGTGCAGTAAAAAATGTGAAGTTGGCATTGCAGATCCTCTCTTTATAAATCCAAATGTCTGTGCTCTTAATATTTTTGTTGGCATGAAGAAATTATTCCATTAAACGTAGCTGAAGTCTGCAATTGCCATAAAATGATGACACTAGTAACACTTCTTCCTAAATGTGCTCAAAGGGTATTCCTCAGGTTACCAAACTCCTACACTCTCAGCTGAGTAGTATCTACCAGGCCTCAAGCAGATGGTTTCAAAGATTTAAGAAATCAGCACATCACTTTTCTCTCTGTATTGTAGAGACATTGTGGCTTACAGTTGCAATGGAAATGTGTTTTGTGAGTAGCAAACTTTTATGCTATCAGCCTTCTTTACAACAGTGTAATAAGATAGTAAAATTTTACTTAAAAGAATAATAGACTAGCTTGATACTTAAAAAAAACCCCAAGTTTTCTTTCCTAAAAACACTTGATTTTACTCTTTACAAGAGTAAACATCTTTATAAGATGTTTCACCATCAATCTGGCATAGGTGTGTGTTTACAGTAGTTAATTGCTGATGAACATGAATGTAACCCAGAAGTCAAGGGATTCACTGAAATGCAATCTCCTATCTTATGAATTCTGATGTACTTTCCTGGTCCAGTGAGGCAAGCACTTTTTCCTTGCTTAGCTAGGATTTTAAAGGGGCATGTCACATCTGGCAAGTTTTACTTTATTCCCAAAATAAGCCTTGCTAATAATGCCGTGTATAAAAATTTCACCTTTTATGCACCAGTGTTATAAGGAAAACTTAATTGCTATGTCAGTAGGCTCTGATTAACAAAACAAGGACACTAATAGATTAAGACAGATACTTTTAAGTACAGTTAGGTTTTTACTTTTTGTCTATTCCTCCATCTTCCCATAGTAGGAGACACAAATCTGGTAATGGACTGGCGGCTGTTTCTGTTTGAAAACTCTTCCAAGTCAATAAAAGCCAAACATGACTGATGAAAGTTGAGCTCCATAATCTCTTTTTAGATGTCTAAATACAGATTATCTGACTCCTCAGAACAGCAAAGCATCTGCAGAAACCTCAGATACCGTAACTTGTCACTAGCTGTTTCTGGGCATGAATGTTCCCTGAGGAATTCAGGCAGCAGCAGAAACTGTATGTCTGCATTTCCCTTTCCCTTCATCATTTACACTCCCATTTCTGACAAACCCCTATACCAAAGTTGGCAGAGGAGAGTTTCTATAAGTTCCTGCATCAAAGCAATTTTCCTCTGCCTAAATCCAGAGCATTTGCTGTTGTATTCTTTCCATTAAGTTCCTCTTATTTTTCCCCATCCCCACTTCTCTAATTTTTACCTGGTAGGGTTTAAACCAGTGGGGTGCAGGAAGAAGTACCATTTTCCATTTTGGATCTGAACTGCTTGATCATTACTTTAATCATCACATGAGCAATTCAAGAGCAGCCATAGAGAAGTTTCAGTCCTGCAGGCTACCACTTCAACAGTCTTTGAAAGCTGCAGTTTTAAGTGCTCATTTTTGAAGGTCTGCTGTATAAGAGGAAATGAAAGACGTTCTTGATAAAGCATAATGTGATTTTTAAAGTCAAATTATGTCAGCAAAGCAACACAGTTGAAGCATCATAATGGTAACACATCTTCAAGGCAGAAGTGAACCACCTTTAAAGCAGCTTGTTAGATATCCTGTTGACAACTGTCTAAAGTTTTCAGTCACCTGTTGGTAATTTAATATTTTTGTGAAGGTGATCTCTTAAATATTGGTCACCAAGACACAGGAGAAAGAGGGGGAAAAAGTGTCCTGGTCATGCATAGATGCCCAGGACACACTGCTTTGCAGTTCAGCCATGCTGAGAGATACATGAATCACGTTCTCTGGAAACACTGAACTGCCACAGTTGATGTGAGTCTTTTGTCTTTCTGTCCCCATTGAGTACTACAGATTCAACAACACTGGTACTGAGTTGCACATAGTAGCTCTGAATTGCTGTATCTGAAATCTTCAGAAGCAAGAGAAATGTCTGTTGTTCTTCGGAAGTTCACTGGGCATTAGCAATGCAGCCCTTTTTTATGAGAGTATTCCTTTTGGAATGATTAGAAACTCATAGTAGATTCTTTGGCTGTAGCAATGAAAGAAGAGAGGAGCTTTCTGTGTTGTCTTCAGGCTAAGACAGGGGAAAGAAGAATGGCCCTCAAAGAATTCTGCTTTTGTCACAGATTTGCTTAGTTTGTGAAGGAAGTCTTTAGTGCAGATTGCCTATCAACTGACTGATGCATTGAAGATAAAAATACCTGTACGTAATGCATATACAGGAGGAGGTTCTCTATTAAAAAATGTATATATAGAGACCTCTCTAAAAAATTCCCCCAGAAGACATGGTTGTTCAGTGTATTGTATAGAACCTAATCCATCTGGTATGCTTACAGTAACTAATACAGATTGAGTCCCAAGCAAGGTGGGCTTAAAAGTAATCAAAACTCAGTCAAAATCAAATTATTTCTGGGCATCTGCATGAATAAAGTATTAAGCTGTCATGCTTCTGACATCAGCTGTGTCTCATTTTAGCCTAAAAGCAGTCAGCTTGAGGTTTACAGTTTTGGATCTGCCCTTCTGAGATCCAGAAAGGCACTCAAACGGAACAGCTTAGTCTTTGGACTCAGGACCAGCTTTTGCAACAAGAACAGGTTTCATTAGTGGTTGTTCTCATTTCTGTATTTCAGACTTCCTGTTATACACAAATTTTACTATTTTTAATTTGTTCTGTAGTGGAAATGGTTCTGCTCTAGAACAGAAAATGTGGTTTAAATGTTACATGGGCAAGACTGAAGTGGTATTATCATACCAGAGAGCAGCGTGAAGGCCTTTATGCCCACTTGCTGCAAAATCTGGTTGTGGTGTTTCTGTTGGTTATGGTTAGTGTTTGTGGTGTAACAATGTATTGTGGAAACACAATTGCATTTTTACCTTTAGCTTCAGACAATTCATTATTTAAGGAATGTTGTAGACAAGGCAAAATTGCTACTATAAGAATTGGATGGGTCAACAGTAGTTGAGAAATACCATGTGATAAAGCAAACCAAAGGTTTTTTAAGGGCTGCTGCCCTTTTGTTGGTAGCCCTGAAATGTCAAAAGTTGGCAAAAACACCTGACATCCAGCAGATGCAGAAATGCCTGAAGTTTGGAATGAAAAATGCAATTGATAGAATTGATTGCTCTGTTACAACAATCTAATATAACCTGAGGCTTGAACAAAAAGTTAAGCACTGTCTTGTAGTTTTCTTCTTGATCAGAATTTAGTACTTCATCAGATCTAGTGTCTACCCTTTGAATTGCAGGCAATTTCGGAGTGTCTACAGTCTACTTTTACATTGACTGCAGTCCAGTTCAGAGGGTGGAGTGTGTAAAGCCACTTCTGTGATGAGCTCAGTCTTGTTCACAGAAATGGCTTCAAATTAAAATGGCCTCTAGTCACGTATCTGAAGCAAACAAGAGGTTGAAGGAAAGAAAGGGTAGCAAGGATGCCGGAGTTCCAGTAGAGCATTGAATAAAGCTGCCGGCACTTTTTTGTAAGGCACCTGTTATCTGAATCACCAGGCTGGCAGTATGAATTGCCACCTATGGCAGTTCTTAACGGTGTCACTTTGTTGCTGCTTTGTGGCTGTAAAAGAAGCAGCAATTGAGGGCAACATTGAGTTCATTTTTAACTAATCTATTTCCCAGCCCTTAGCTGCGTGTACTGGGACCAGCATTTTCTCCTGCAGTCTTAATAGAAGAATTGAAAAATTATATTGTAGTGATCCCTTTACATCATGGTTGAGGTATATTTGTAGAAGCTGAGAAGTTTGCAGTACCATTAGCTATATCTTATCTATTCAGAAAATCAGATGTCAGCATGTCTTGTATATCTTTCACTGTAATTTGTTTTTACTTCAAAGTATTCCATACACCTGCAGAGTAAACTTGGTATGAAGTTGTTCGTCAGGAGCTCCAAGTCATGTTTGTAATGGCTAAAACCAAAATGCTACTTCATCCTGAGTTACTCATAAACCACAGAAAACATACTGGTTCTTTACACGCACCTTGTGTGACATGCAACAAAACCGTGATGAATACAGATGTCTCAGAAAATCTTCACTTTATTTTCCATGTTTATGTTTGAAAGATATTGCGTACAGGGGATATTCAGATTCACTAAGTGGGCCTGTCTACAGGTAAAAATAATGATGTAAAATGCATTTTCTTTATCATACAACTTCTATGCTAGGTAAAAAATAATAGCAGAATGCTTTTTTGGAATTAAATTACATTAAATATCTGAATAATGTTGCAGAATGGAAATGAAAAATATATAATGCGTTTCTGTTAGAAGTATAAAATATATTGCTGAAAGTCAGTTGGTATCCCGATGATTCACTGTCATTAGTAGTGTTGTTCTTAAAGTGCCATGCCTCTTGCCCCTCTGCTCTTTTATTTTGTACCTATGCAAGACAGTTGGTCAGGGAGGCCTACTCCGTGGCTGCTCCTGGTTATAGGTCTGCAGAACTATAACCCGCAGAACTATAACCCGCAGAACTTTGTCTGTACCTATCTCAAAGGCACAGATAGTTGCCTTAGGGGCAAACAAAAAAAACCACCCCAAACTTTTCAAGACTTCCTGTGCAAGACGGGTTTCAGTTTACTACGAGAGACTGGTAGAATAATTTAGTCAAAGTTTTGAGATTAAAACTGTTTAAGAATTAGACAGTAAAATAGTTTACAACACTTAGTGATGATTGCTTAAATAAGGCTATTCTAGATGATGCTCAAAAGTTTTAAGAGTTGTACATCCACGTCTAGTTCCCTTTTAGCCCTCTGATGCACAGTGTTTATGTAAGGCTTAGTTAGGACAGTTCTAGTAAAGAAACAGAAAATAACTTCCCTTGTTACAGTTACTCAGTTTCCTCAGATTGCCTATTTCAAGTTGATGGTGTTCTTTTAATAACTGCATATGATTAGGATCCTGGCTTCATGTGTCACCTGAGAAGTGGCACCTTATAGCACACCACCACTGAAACAGAACAGCATCATTTAGGTGTTTCTAGACACGTTGTGACACATCCTTTCTTTGCTCAGCCAGAGGTAATTTAGTTGCGGAACAAGGTGGTATAATTAAAGATCAAAACCTTACCAGCACACTTTATATGCAGTGTATTCCAGACATCCCATTTGTCACTGCACAACTGGATTTTGGAAACCATGAAGTTTCTGGGTTTATTGACTGTTTTGATAACAAACTTTACAACCAGGTTCTTGGCTTTACTGTGTACCTGCCCACCCATCCATCCATCTTTTTGCAGCATGATTGTGGCCTGTAGTACCTGATATGATAAAAAGTGACTTTGAAGCAATATTCTGCCTACAGTGTTTTTATATTCATGAGGTGAAAGTGAAATTGATTTATTCCCTCTTCGTACTGGAAGCATAGTAGGTAGTGCTGATATAACTCAAATGAGTAGATTGACTACCATGTAATCGAGCTGATATGAGTGTAAGTATTAGCCTAGATACCTCTCAGACATCTGTGACCTGAAAAAATCCTCTGGAGAATCCTGGGTACAGTTCTTGGTGCTTACTGAAATAGGACTATAAACTGTCATATTAGTGTGTTATTCTGAACGCAGCTCACAGAGTTTCCTTCTTGTATTTGCTTTTGGAGCTACCACCTACTGTGAATTTTTGGTTGTAAAGTAAGTTGCTTTATGTGAGTAGAAGCGATAATATCCAGTGTTTGATTTTTAGTTTCTTTTTAACACAGGTAGAAGCTTGTTCCACTTTCATGTGGTTATCACTGTTTATTTAATGATAGGTTTTCTTGATGTAAACCTTAAGGGTGAAATCAAAGGCAGTTATACTTGCTGTAATTTTATAACACAAATCCACAAAATCACCTTCTAGTTACAAACGCCAGCCTGCACAAACACCCTCGCACTTTCTTCTCCTCGGCATGTGCTCGTCAACACACACATTCTGTACAACGTGATAAGACATTTTTAGTTAACATGTGCATGCAACCAAAATAGACTGAAGGCATGTACTGAATTTTTTTGAAGACAGTACAGACTAAACAATCAGGAATTTAAGGCATGTTAGAAACAGGGAGGGAAAGTCATTGTGCTCATTTATTCAGTTTTAAAATGGAACAGAAAATATGACATAGCTTTCTAGTTGACGGTCAGAAATGGATCTTTTGAAATAGTAAGCATACAAAAAAGAATGGAGTTTAAGAATATGAGAAAAACACTCATCTGAAGAATGGGACCAGGTTACCAAAACCAGAAAAAAATACAGTCTTTGCATTTGTGTAATTAAAGTTCCAGCAGTCAGCTGCTTACTTTATAGGATCTTTTAAAACTTCATATGGTGTTGCTGCTCTGGCCCATACAAATCTGGCTTTCATGTTCTTATCAATGTCTACGTAATTCCCATTGAATGGGATGCAATTTACAGATTTGCAACAGATGACAACGCTGTCATGCAGTCAGAATTCTGATTTAATTAGCTGTAAGCATAGTACAGCAGAGCGAGGTAACCTTGTTGGGATCCTGCAACATGCTCTGCTTTCCACACAGTATGTTAAGCGTTCTCACATCAGTTCACAGGTGTTCTAAAGAGCACTGAGGAAACATATGTGTACTGAAAGGTTGGCAATTCGTATTTTGAGTCCTTATTCTTAAAATGAGTTCTGATACACACTAGAAACCTTGCAGTTCTGCATTGTCTATTTAGCAAGCCTAAAGAAACCTCTGTTAAGTTCTGTTACTGCTGCCAGATGAAACGACCAAACAAAAATTGAACAAATAGCAAAGTCCGGATCATTTTGCATTAACCCCTGGCTCATGCTCTGTCCCTTAAAATGCAATTTTAGTTCTTATTTAGCATATAGTTGTGAATGCTCCATCACTGGCGGTGTTCAAGGCCGGGTTGGACAGAGCCTTGGGTGGCATGGTTTAGTGGAAGGTGTCCCTGCCCGTGGCAGGGGGGGTTGGAACTGGATGATCTTAAGGTCCTTTCCAACCCTGACTATTCTGTGATTCTATATAGGTGATTTGTTTTTGTCAAGTTGCTTTTCAGACTCCTAGAAATCATATGCAGGTTGCTAAAATTGCCCATTTCCACATGCATCTGATATGTAGACTGGGTCGTATTAGGCTGTGAGGATGGGAGCTGATGCTTCCCAGCTGCTTGGACAGACAAAGCATGTCGTGACAGTTTCCTAAAGAATGTTCTGTCCTGTCTCCTGCACTCCCCACACTTTTCTCTCCAGATCAACCTTCTCTCCTTGCTTTCTCCCCCCTCAAAGTGTGCAGTTAGGCAGTGTTGCCTAACACTGTATTCCCCTGTTGCTGACCCAGCCTAGACATGACATCAGTACTGGGATGGGATATGTCAGCTTCCTCACGGCAGAAGGGAGCATAAAGTAGGAGAAACTGAGCTGAATAGTTCTCAGGGGATGAAAGGGGTGTATTACAAGTTGCGTACTTTAAATAAGCGGAATGGAATCCCTTAGAACAGGCAGATGTGTATTAGCTGCTTCGGTTTTTATCACTTAGAGGCAGTTCATTCCAAGTCAGAGAAGCTAAACCAAGTTTAAGAGATAATACGAAAGGGAGGGCAAAAGCAGACCGATCAAGCAAATCAAATTCATTTCAAAACGTCCAGCAGGAAGTGATTTGGTCTCAGAAAAATGAGGCCAGCAGCTAATGCAGAATAAAGCAAACCACTTTCATAGACAAAAAGCATATCCAAGGGCTGTTATTTTAGTGCAGCTGTTGTGCTTAAGAGCCACATCTTAATCTGTCTTTGATAACTTGCATCTTTCGATGTACCCATGGCTGTACGTAGCCTAAAGGCCAGCAGTCAAGAATAAAGGTGCAGAACTAGTATCATTATGTGTTAGGAGTTTTCTGCCCTGCCTTAAGGGTTAGCAAACATAGTATTAGGACAGCAAGGTTCTGAAGTCCTGGCTTTTAACCCCTGTGCTTAGGGAGTTTTCAAAAGGCCGGTCAAACTGCTGTTGGAACTACTTTAAGCCATCTGACCAGCATAATAAGAATGGGCACCTGGCCTAGTACCCTTCTGTTCTGCACCACTAGAAGAGATGAGAGAGTGTTTCTTTTCTGTCTCATTCACAGACAGCGAGATAGAGTGGTTTATGGTTTCTTCTCTTTGCCACCTGTCTTTGCCAGCGGCCATTGCTGATGGTTGGATTTCAGAGTTCAGAGATTCAGGTGTTAAATGAAACAGCCTAAAACTTCTGTAAGGTAACACTGATGTTTAAAAAGCAAAAAGTGACTGTTTTGGAAGACAGACAGAGGCATCATTAGTATTGAAAGTCACATAACTATTGAAAAACCATGTTCCACGTTGCAGTGCAGTCAGGTAAGAGAAGCTACAACAATCATCAGAGATCCTTTTAATCGTACCAACAATTGTCCACTATACACAATATACCAAAACATACAGGGTCAACAGGTTATCAGGGATATTGACTCTAGTTAAGAGAACATGAAAAATTCAGAGTCCCACATCTACCTATACTTCTGAAAAGCAAACGGGCAACTACAGATTCACCTAATGTAGGTAAGATTTAATGCAGGATCATTGATCATTCAGAGATTTTGATGTAAAAAGACCACTGATTTATGAAGCCTCTGTCTACAGCTTTGTGGATATTAGAGTGGTATTTGACTTCATCAGCAGAGATAAAAGCACGATTCCTGTTCCAGCTGAATGGTACTGAGCGAGCAGCTGGGGTTGCATGGACATCTTTTATTCTTTTGTCCTTTAGACATGTGTAATATGCAAAATGCTAGAAATAACTTAATTACATTTCATTGAAAAGTTGAAAAGATCCACCTGAAATGTAAGTTTAGCCAAGGCCACAAACTCACATGAGTTTTAAATATACATAATATCTTACCATGCCAAAGCATCTCAAGGCTTTTTATAGAAGATCTACAATATCACTGTTAATGAAAACAAGCAAGTCTTTGGTTTTGGAGGCAACAGCCAAAATATTCAGCAACAAAAACAAGCAGCACAGACAGAATGTCCAGAAATAAGAATGAAACAAGGTCAATAAAGAGTACCTAAGGCACCTCGTTTATAGTCATCTTTGCTACACTCCTTAAGACCTCCAAATAACGTATAAAACTGCAAATGCTAAGGAATGTGAAGATGAAACAGCGGAGGACAAAATAAGTTACTCTTATTCCTAGTTAAAATTCCTATGATCAGAGGATGTGAATAAATACATTTTCCCACAATAATGAAGAGAAGAATCAATGCTAGGAAAATGAATGGAGGAACCAGTACCATTAAGAGTAAATTCATTTGCTATTCATGAATTGCAGTCTTGGCTGGACACCAAGCTGTGGATATTTTCTTTAATGTCTAGTTCATGTCTCTGTCTCAAGTACTATAGAAGGTGGAAATACCACCCTTTATTCAAAATTAAAACAGGGGAGTGCAGTCTGCACTTGCTTCAGGAATATGCACCGTACAGCAGGAAGTGCAAAACTGTCCTTGCAAAAGCAACATGCAAAGAAGGACTTTGAAGAGGGTGGGAATTTAGTTTATTTGACAGTAAATCTTTTTAACTGCTTAGTTGAGATTTCCATCAAATGCAGTCTGTAGGTGCCTGGTAATAGAAGCTACGTCTCAGGACAGACTGGTTAAGTCGTCTCTTGGCCACTCCTCCCTGCAAATCAATACCACTTAAAAAACGGGGGGGGGGGGGGGGGGGGCAACGGAAACAAACCCATAAATTTG
>JARCZZ010006768.1:0-17834 GCA_030323915.1 Brotogeris chrysoptera | reverse complement strand
CCCCCCCCCCCCCCCCCCCCCCCCCCCCCCCCCCCCCCCCCCCCCCCCCCCCCCCCCCCCCCCCCAACGGTAACAATCCCATTACTTTGCACTAGATGGTTTGTGAAATTGAGTCAGCTGTATTGAGTATACGAACAGCTCCCTGTTCTTACACTAGCAAAAAGAGAGCTTTAGTTCTAAGCTCTAGAATGTTAAGTGGCTTACTGCACGTTTGCTGAAGTGGGTGCAAGATGTTGAGTTTCCGAATTTGTGTTCCCTCCCTGCTGCTAGCCAGGGGGAGATTCAGCCCTTTGCCTACGTTTCAAGACAAAAAACCATAAAGAAAACCCCTGTATGCATCTCGGTCTCTGGCCTGTTTGAATGTTAGTTCATCTATACACACCTCTGAAGGTTTCAGAACACCATGGGAGATTGGAAGGAGAAATCGCCAAGACATCTGTAGGTTTCCAAATGTGCGCAGCAGAACAGGAAGTCTGGTTACCTGAACACTTCAGGGGGGAGGGAAAGACTTCTACGTTTTTTCACGTAGGTTTGGGAATACTGAACTAAACTCTGCAATAGCCAGAAGCCTGGTTACGTTTTAATGCATATTAGTTAAAAACTGTACAACAGCATTTAGTGTTCGTGAAGACGATTGTTACACTTTTGGCATTTTTAGAAAAGCACGCCAAGCTTTAGAGTAAGACTCTACTGTCTTTCAGTGCCTAGGTTTTGTGCTCACCAAGTACAAAAAAAAACACAGATATTTTCCTCATTGTCTGCTTTTACTTTGTGTTCTCCCCTCAGGTATGGCCCATTTCCTGTTCCTTCGGAGCTACCTTTGGTTATGTGGCTGGTCTGATTATTGCACCTCTGTGGATACACTGGAACCGGAAGCAGCTTACATACAAAAGCAGATAACTGGAGCAAAGAGAGACAAGGTATTTCTTTGTGCAGATCCCATACAGACTGTGCAAAAACTGGGGGGGGGGGTTTATAAGATATATATATATATTTACGTATAGTCAAAGCAGAAGACCGCCCAAATTCATTTAGAGTATTTCAGGCCAAGCATCTCCACTCGATAAAATCACATAGATGCCATTTCAGCATGGTGCAGTTTTTGCTTCCTCTAGACTATGTAACCCTGAGAGATTGTACCTTCCAGTCTGAATAAAATACTTGTAACAGATACAGTGGCTTCTCATTACAAGTTTGTTGAGTCTGATTTTATTCCTCTGGATTTCACTGGTTGTAGAAGGCAGAACCATAGTTTTAGCTTTCAAACCTGTAACAACTTTGCCGTGTACTTAATGCATTGTGTTTAAATTCAGTAGAATTTCACAGTAAGCCTGGCCATTGTCAGATGTGTCTCACGTGATCAAACAGCAGTTTATGCATCTTGAGCCTATTCTCTTCTTCACTGTGTGTTTCTTTGGAGTTAGAATGGCTATAATAGCTTCATCAAAAACGGTCTTCAGTCCTTTCTGCGTTAAAGCTGAACACTCCACGTAGCAGTAGGCTCCTATCTGTCAAGAAAATATATTAATTCAACAACAATACATTTCAGCTGTTCAGTTTGAAGTGTGCACATCTGCGTATCTTTTTTTCTCCAGTGACATCACAATGTTTGGCTGTGAGCTAGAAAAGCTACCTGCATGTGCATCCCCCTGTAGAAGGAAAGACTTGTCTTTTGGTCAAAGATCTGGAATGCATTTAAGTTGGGTTTGTTTACAGAGGAAGCGTATTAAATCAGCTCTTTGGACTGGCACTGGAGTCCCAAGGTATCTTTGATAACTAAACAGCAAAACAGAATTACAGAATTGTGACCAATTTATGTTTCAAAAATAAGACTGTAGGTGTCTTTCTGTGCATTATCCACACAGTATGTTGAAATGGTAGTACAGCACTCTCAAATAATTTCTTAAAGATGATTTCTACATTTTGCTAGGGGAGGAGAGGTCCCTTCCAACCTGAGCAACGCTGTGATTTTAGTTCAGTCTTGACTGATGCTTTTTACAGTGTTTTTTTCACAAGTGTAGTTTTTACAAGCGTCTACAAAGAAACTTAGAACCACTACTACCAGGGAAGTGCTATTACACAGGTCTGTTTGTTAGCTGTATTCAAAAATGTAAGGAAATACTGTTAACTGGTAACCTGTCAGGAGATTTTTACACACCAAAGTGGTAAAGAAAGAAAAAGACACTCAGTAATAGGGTTTTTTGTTTCTTTGCTACCCGCTTTCAACTGGGAGTTTACCTCTTTAGCTAACTTCTGTCCTTGCTCCACAGATACGGGCTTCTCTTTCATGTCATTCAGTCTTGCCAGAGTTTTTGGGTCATCACGAAGATCAATCTAGCAAGGAAGATAGCAGTCATGTTGGAATACTTTTTCTAAACAAAAGTCAGCAGGCTATATAAGACCCTCTTTTAAAAGCAGAAGCATTTATTTAATGGAGTATTATGTGTATACAAATGGAGTCATGCAGGATTCAGATCATGGACCCTTCCTGATCCAAAAAGCCCTGGAAATTTAAGCTGTGAACTACCACCTTTAATCCGGAAGGAACAAACATTTGTTCTGTAATTCAGCTCTTCAGTTAGATGTGATCATCTTGGAATGCCAGAAGGTACATCCAGCAGTGGCAGAAGGATTAACCCAAAGATAATACCAACATGTGAATCACTTTGTAGTTGAAGCCCAGCCCACTGGTCACAAGAAGCAGGAGGAAATTGTCTCACTTCTTCCTTTGCTCCTTTGCTTCAGCAAATACTGTATATGACCAACAACTGTAGACCCATGTACATGGGTATGAATAGACAATTTTATTCCTGAAGTCCCCTGACTTTCTAGAAAGTCCCAAGGAGAGATGGAGCCAATTTTGCCACTGTTTACAGTGACTACGTGTTAACAAAATGTAGGTAGCTCATTAGAGAACACCACAAATACAGGGTTTTCTGCCACTTGCTAGGGTTGTTCTTCCAAAGCCAGAAGCCTGTTGGGCCTGAATTTCCAGCCCAAAGAAAAGGCACCATACAGTGATCTGAATTGTTTGAATATAGTCTAACATAACCAGATATACCTGGGTTCCTACTAGTAAAAAGGGAACATTAGGTGCATATTCCTTCAACTCCGGTACCCACTCTTCCTTCACATTTTGAAATGAAGCAGGGTTTACCACTGAGAAGCAGATAAGGAAGACATCGGTCATAGGATAAGATAAAGGTCTCAGACGATCATAGTCTTCCTAGGAAAGAAAAAGTCTGTTATCTGCAATATTAAATTGCATTTTGTTCATTTTAACAGTTAGGTATAGAATATATTCGTATTTCAGAAATGTGTTGAGGCAAGCTTTCTGAATGCTTGCAACTCTTCTGGGTTAGTCAGTGTGGCTGTTAGAGCAAAAGGAGGGTAATGATAAGTGAGCATAAATAGATTGAAAAGCAGTGTTAATAGAAACTTACTTCTGTACCGGAATATACAGAAGACTACCCCTTCAAAAGTTTTAAGTTAAAAAAAAAAGGCTTATGGTTCAAACATATTCAAAGGTTAGCATTTCTTTGACCAAACAGGAATAAGCAGATGTGACTGCTACAGAGCCGTGCAGATAATACAAAGCTAGACTACATTAAGGCTATTTAATGCGGTTGAGTCTTCTCTTTTGGATCATATGTAGAGGTGGTATTTAAGGCCCTCTCAAGAATTTTCTTTTTGTCTCTTAGAAACATTGCTGTCTTTTTCCTAATGATTGGGGAAAGTAAGGATCAGAGGGACCTCTTTTATCCAGACTCCTTTCTGTGAGCAAGCCCAGCAAAAAGTGGGAAGAAACACTATTAGGGAACACTCAGGATTAAGAACACCATCAGGGGAATATTAGTGCCCTTGGGGAGGGAGGGGGGGACGTTAGTATGAAAAGATTATTATTTGGGTCATTTAGAGCCATAACTTACAAAGCCACCAGTCCTACAGCCAGGGCATACTGTACAAGCATTGTTCCATTGAAAAACAGTTCTCTCTGGCAAGAAGGAACATGAATTGCCAGTGAAACAATGGCTTACCGTTCCTACCTCTGGCTTTTTTGTTTGGTTGGTTTCTACCACAGGTAAGTATGACTGAGCTGGTTTTATACCAACCTCTTCCACCATAACCACCAATTTACTACGGCTGCTGTAGCAGCCTCCCTCCTCCCCATGTAAGCTCCCCATCTTAATTAAATCTCACAAATATCAGAACAATTTGTTCATTAAATGTAGAGACAGAAACAGAATTCAACTCCATGGTTGAATCAAGCCAGAAGATCAAATTTTGCTTTCCTTGGCAACAGTCACATTACCAGGTTATTAACCTAGAGCGGCACCTTCAAAACAGCCCTTCATTGATTGTTAGGTTTCTAAAGATGGTGTCAGCAGAATTTCAGAAGACACGTGGAAACTTCCTCAGAACAGTTTCTGCTAGGCCCATCTTTTCATTTGGGAGTCAACAGCTATGGGAAGAGGGCTGTTATCCTGAAATGGAGGAATGACAAGCACTGGAGGAGATTCGGCGCTCGCAGGGTAACTCGTTACCACAGGCCAGTACTCAGTACTCTTTTTAGTGTCAATCTACACAGTATTCGTATTTGGAATCAGTATTCTCGTGTGCCATTCTGGTTATACACTCTACTGCCAGTCTTGTATACTGTACAGTTTTGTCAATAAGATAGAGCATACCTGGCTGTAAGCATGGGCTCCCAATTTCACAACCACAGTAACTGACGCTGCTGGGAAACCACAGCATTTGACTGGCCTATCTGAAGATCAGTTGTTCCCCTGCTAGTGTCAGCCTCCTATCCTGATTCAAAGGAATAAAACCAGGAACCTTGTCTTTTCCACATCTGTGGACATTCATCATAAAAGGCAGAAATAACATCGTAACAGCAACTTGAAACTATTCAACATTCAGTTCTCTTTTTAGGCATGTATTTTACGTTTCACTTCTACTCTTGAATATAGTTAGGTACTGCTCAGGGTTGCCGCTCTGTTTTCTGGGTGGAGATTGAAATCCTAAAAGAAGCTTCCCAACTGCAAATTACACTGGTCCCTGGAGTACAAAATCTGCATGCAGGAACACACAGGCAGATCTGTCGGCTGCTCTTGAGTTTGGCTCTGCTAAATCACACACGGGGTATTACTGAATCGGTTTTCTTTAAAGAAAAAATCTAGTTTAAAGTCATAATTCATTGCTGCTACTAAAGAGCTGCCTTCACTGCATTCAACGTTTTCTAAAGTCCTCACATCTGGGTTACAATAACGAGAATACTGTCTCCATTAAATGCTGGAATGGAGAAAACACTTCACTGTCACCAGAAATGACTCTTAGTCCATTGGCCTTAAAATACCTCTTCAGTTAATCCATTTCAAATTGCAGATGGACCTTTTATTCATGGCAAATACTGATCAGTTTCTGATCTCAAAGCTGAGTTACATTTGCATGGTTTACTTCAAAACTTTTGCATTTATCCTTTTAAATCCCATTGGATACGAATCTTGTCCATTTAGCCACATCTTGGTCCTGCTCCTTACTTCCCAAGTATTCCTCAGCAATCATCTGGGAGTGAGCAGTGTTACTGCTTTTTAAGGCGCGTGCGTTGCTGAACTCCTGTCCTGCCCCTGCAGCTATTTATATGTCTGCCTTTTGATTTATACCCTGTCCCATCTGCACTGGGCAAGCTGTGGGCCTGTCCTCTGTAATTAAGAAGTTCAACTGCAGGCAAGTACAGTGTGATTGGATACCTCATGCGCCACGGCCAAAGAAGTACGTGGTATTTCCTACGGTGACTTCAGTGCGTTCACACTTACTTGAATTAACAGAGAATTTGGCTATCCCCACCAATGCTGCTGCTTGAAACGAGGCAGCGCTGCCAGGCTCGCCTTTAAACCTTTGTCTGTGCTATGAAAATTAGGTGCATATTGATGCTAATAATAGCAGGTAATTCTAATAAAGGCTCCCACCACTTCATCAGACTGGTCCTGGGTCTTCTTAAGAAAGCCTCTGGCTTAACTGTTACCAGCATCTAGCAGGCCATCTGTGCTTAACGGCTCCCCCTGCTCCCCAACAGCCCCTCAGAAACAGCAATCAAACCTAAAACTTCCTGTGATGTACTGGGCCTAAATAACTGTTGCATGGGTAGAAGGCTTGAAAAAACAAATGTATTTAGACTGAATATTAGAGAAGCCTGGAAAAATCAGATTCCTTCAGCTGTATTTTCTGAATCTAGTGTGAGGGAAATGAATGTGGCTAATTGTCAAATGAATTGCAATGGCAAAACTTAATTATCCTAGCCAGTCAACAGAAATGCCAGTTTGGGTGCCTGTACACACCGCCCTGTACAGCAGTTAAGACTTCCAGTCTAACTGGGGGAGGCACTGCCTGTGTCTTTAGGCATTAAAAATACTTACAGAATTTTACTGGACTGTTTTAAGAACGTGAACAAGATGGGCAAGAAGGTCACTAAGGATGGAAATACGCACGACAAGTGGCAAAACCTCCAGGCTATAATGGGGAAATGGCTCATTCTCCAATATGCTGTGGACTTCAAAACAGAACTGTTCACCGTTTGCTGAAGCAAACGAATACTGATAGAAAAACATGCTGAAAATACAAGAGCTGTAATAGCTTGAAACCAACTGCATGCGAGTATGTTGGCTTAATTAATGCTATATACAGTTGTGATTCCTCTAAAAGACACACCATTGCAGCAGGACCACCCATCATTCACCTAGTATCTCTTTGGTAACCCAGCACAGCTGCCAATACAGAAGAGACATAGGCAAGGAGACGAGATGGAGGAACTACTGACTTGGCTTGGCTTCTCAGCTACAAACTAGGAAGGACTCCTTTGGGGTTATTTTTTGGTTTCGTTTTGAAAAGAGCAGAATTGAAATCGACACTTTTACATTTTCCTTTTCTTTTCTTGTAAATATGAGGGCTTGCATCTTTAAGCAAATAGGAGAAAACAGATTCTGGTGTGTCATTAACGTTGTGCAGGGGCCCTGAGCGAGGTGTGTCATGCTCACCTGTAAGTATTATATTTTTAATATATATTATTTAGAACATTATAACATACTGTTCCATTCTGATGGAACAAAATAGTTAATGATTTTATGTGGTTGCAGCTTAGGAACAGAATTTCAGTGATAGTTCCCCAGTTACATCATACTGACATACTCTTATAAACAAAAGGGTAAGCCTATTTCTTTTCTGTTCTGATAAGATACAAAGTGGATGGCAGCGTACAAAGCTTGTCCCACTGGAAGAAAACGAGCTCAACAACTCCAGGTTTGTGATCTCTGTGTTAGCAACCATCTGTTGCTTTCACAGCTTACAACAGCAGTCGTAAGAGGAGGTTCTCACTCCCAACCATCTGTTTTTAGAGGGGAAGCCAAAAATAGACATCAGGCAGAGCTGCCAGAGGAATCCAACCTTCACGCAGTGAAGGGTAATCCCTGCTGCTGCTCAGGGGGTCTCAGTGAGGTTCACGTGTGCAACTAGCCGGTTCCTGCAGAGCAAAACCCCGGCTGTAAGTCCAGGGTTTAACGCATTTCGTAGTAGGGCATGGTAACCACAGTCAAAAGTCCTCTCTCAATACAAAGTGCCATGCTTTCGTTTTCGAAGTGCGTTTCAAAGCTATCCTTCGTGACTGCATTTTTCATAGCTTTCCTCCCTGAAAATGAATTTCCATTTCAGAAGGCCCCTGGAATAGCCTGGAAAATGTGCAAAGTGAACCATAATGACTGCTGTATCTGACACGTGCCCCAGGGACCACCAGCTCCCAGTTACTCCAGTGGCTACATCCTCCCTCCTCCCCCAGGTTATTTGGCATTAAAGGCTGATGTGCAGCTTTGCCATAAGCACCAGGGAGAGCCTTTGAGCGCAACAGCCCATTCCAGCAGCACACCATGAAGCAGCCTTCACCCTGCTGAATCACCCTGTGGTTTCTGATTCTGTGAGATGCTTGGTGGGGGAACAGAGAGAGGGAAGTGGTCTGTCCTGCCCCATGCCAAGCGCAAATTGCTTCCCTGGCTAAAAGCCTCTCCAAATTGGTTCAGTGCGGTCTGTGTAGCACTGCAACCCTTTGCAAGGACAGAGGTTGGAGCATCCCAAGGCTGCCGGCTTCCTGGCGCTGCTTCTCACGCAGCACCACTAATGCGAGGACCATTTGGCAAGCTGCAATTCAGACTGACACAGCATCGCCACAAAACATCTGCTTGTCCAGTTCTGCAGCCCAAGCCCTATTTCTGACTGTTTGTACCTTTTGAACACACAAACCAAGATGTGCTGATTATTCCCAGGGGTAAAGTGCACTACATAAAGACCCTCCGTCTCTTCACAGGCTTCTGGGGATGCAGCTTGCATTGCTGAAGGCAGCAGCACTATCCTGTTGTGGCTCAATCACACAGGTTTCCCAGGGAGCACTGAAAGCTGCTATTTGGGCCCAGCATCTATTTTTAATTTATAGAAAAGGCTGCAAGAATGCAGGGTGAGTGCTCGTCCATTGTGTTCTAAAAATGAAGTAAGCTGTTCCAAATCCATCTCTAAATCCCTGCGAGGAGGGCTGTTCAGAGGAGGCATGAATTATACATTGGAAAAGCCCAGGGTTTATGAATTACCTTTTCTTTTGACGAAACTTTCCTTCTGGGATATTTGAGGACTGCTTACACTCCTGAAAAGCTTTTCTGTATAGAGAGAAATAGCTAGCTGGAAGATGGAGCCTAGTAAAATGGATTTTAGAGATTAGAGACGAGAAGGACAGAATATCTCTTCAATTATACACAAAATTGCCTTTAAGTGATCAGAACTGATCCCTCTCTTAATGTGGGATTAAATACCTTCCAAATCCTACATCGTGCCATGCGGTGATGCTGAACTTTTCCTAGAGGGCCTCAACACTCCCTCTCTCCCTCACCATAGGAACTCCAACTTGCTGGCGTCCTCGTGCTTTCCTGAAAGTGGAAGTCCCTGACTTTTCTCTGTAAGGCTTTTTAGTGTCTGTAACAAGGGAACGTGGATTCAACTGGCCGCAAGCAGTATCGGCAAGCACAGATGCACATAAACACTTTATACCAGGTGTTCATCCACTGTGGAGCCCCTACAGTAATAGCCATGGATGAGCCCTTTCACTCCTTACTTATGACACCCCTCCATTGCCTTGAGATACCTATGAGGAATCACAAGGCTACGGAGCGGTCCTGCACCGGTTCCTTTCTTACCATCAGTGACCTTGCAAACAGCACTGTTCCCACACAGGATTCCCACTTCCTCCAGGAAATGGATTCACCCTAGCTGGGGAGACTGCAGCCGTGAACAATCAGGATTTTTCATTCTTTCAGGTATGGACAATGAAAGGAAAACCACCAAACTTATCCTGGCACAGGGGTCTGGTCAGAGCCTCTGCAGATCCGGCTCTTTGGAAAGATGGGCTCTTTCACTTTATTTTTACGGATGAATATTGACCATCAATAAATCTGTTCTCACAGGGAAAACAGACTATGGAATAGAGATGGCTGAATATAGTTATCCATAGATGACTTCTCATTTACTAGCTATATAAATCCTGCCCAGACAAGAAAGACTGATCAGTTAGGTGCCCCATTCCCTTTCACGTTTTACAAATAAGCCCCAAAAGCGCATTCTTCAGTGCACTGCTGAGCAGCAGCTTCGTAAGACAGAAGGCAGAGCCTGCACACTGAGTCCTGGGGATTAATTCCCATCACGCAACTTCTCAGGAGACGAAGTGCCAGAGCACCAGTGCCATCAGCGCACACTCAATAAACACATCACAGTGAAAGCGTTTCTGGAACAAAAGGAGTTCCTAAGAGTCTTCTGCACCTCATTTTATGTCAAGTCCTAATTTGTTAGGGGTAACAGTTTCCATTCAAGAACATGGTAAAACACTCAATGATTTCGCTGCAGCAGACATTAAGGCAGCTGAAAAACTGCCTGTGTTTTTAGTTCCTCAAGTGAGGAATATGTAATCCAGCTCAATTCCCCTGGCTGGGCTATCTCTTGGTCGTAACTACGGATGCATCCCAGATCACAGCTGGCATCCATCCCTTATTGACTCCACCACTGCATCCCAACCGGATATCAGACCAAGAAGGAACTAGCATTAAGTGCTACAGATGATCTTTCAGCATTCACGGCTATACCTAATTTGGAGCGTGAGCTGCCTGAGGCACTTTCAGCCTGTGTTTTATTCATCCAAAGCAATGCGCTCACTTAGGATGCTGACAGATGTTCCTTTGCTCTGGAGAACAACGCAGCCACCTGCCTTTTCATACGCGCGCCAGGAGTGCCGGCCATCACAATTCATACATCACGGCCATCACAAAGGGTTCATACATGCGCCGCAACACGGATGCAGCACAGAGCAGGATAAAACCAGGCTGAGGACAGTGGCCACTAACGTGTCAAATGACACAGCCCCTTCAGAACGGTTGGAAGTGTCGTGTGGCCTTCACACACATTTGTCTTAACACAAATCATCCAGTCACCGGTCCAAACCAAAGGGCTGCTTATAAAAGCAAAGGCCAGAGCAGTAAGAAGATACCGTTCCCCCCCGCCCCTCTCTGCCCTCATTTTGCATTGTTTCTAATGAGAGGAGGGGCAGCTTTGTTAGAAATGTAACTGCTAATTTGGAAGTCATGAAGCTCTGTCCCAAAGCATCCATTTTAGTGATGTTGGAGTCCACAGTTGACAGTAAAACTGCAGTTATTTGGAATCAGTGGGCTTTATATTGTTTCTTAAAGCCCAGGTTCCTGGAGGAAAAAATCACATCCTTTTTACCTTTAAACAAAAGAGAAATTTCTGGTACCCCGCAGATACAGACAGAACTTGAACACACGAAGCACAAAGGCTTAAAGAAAACCCACATCCAGCAAAGGGCCAAAGAAAAAAGGCTCAAACCATTTAGGTTCTTAGGTAGTGGTGTCTGTGGATAGGAAGAGCTGACTCATCACTTTGAAAGCCAGGGACTGGCAAAACCTCGGTACTGCTGCAGCTTTATGTCTACTTTGTCCATGTGTTCTCAATAAGGGAACTGGAATAACGCTTACTGAAATCAGCAATAGGGTGCCGGCTAACACAGAGCTTTGGATCAGACTCCAATGCACACTGAGCTCTCTGGATGGCGGGTCTGCGCGCTGGAGACAGCACTCTCAATGTGATTTAGTTTGCTTGAAGAGGTAGTTGGGAGGCTGAATCAAGAGTCACTCTATCCGTGAAAAGATGCAGGTTTTTTATACTTCTCTTATTTACCAAAATATGAAGAGCTTTTTGCAAAGGAAATGGGTTTCTGACTGTGGACCTGCCAAGAATTCCCAGGGTCTCACACGTTCTCTGTCAGAAGCTAACTGCACAGCTCATGCCACCTTACCCGGCTGTCCCATTCTATCACTGCTGCCTCCAGCAGTACAGCTGTGGGCTGTATGATACTCAAATGAGTGCAGGCGCACGCACCACCTTAAAATGAAGTCAGAACGCAAGAGGATATGCAGTGACATTGTGCTAATTGCTTTTATTGAGTACTGCCTTTTTAGCTACTGCTGTTTGGACAGCGTTGAAAGATGTCGCTGTACCTCAAAGAAATGATAAATCAGTAGAATACAGAGGGAACTCGGTCACGAACTGAAGGTTATCTGCTGACTCTTAACCCAGGAAAAGGGATTTTCATTGGCCCATATAGCGTAATACCACTGTTTAGCGTAACCGATGCATAACCCATGTTTAGCAAGAGTCTGTGTCAGCAGTCTTCGTGAAAATGTGCTTTTAACATATCAAAACTTGAGGTTTCAGAGAACCCCTCAAGCTTCGGGTTCTTTACTTTGGCCCGCCGTTAACTTACGGATAATTCCGTAAAGACACACTGGATCTACAGTCTGAAACGCATCCCTTGCGTTTGAGTTTACCGTAACCCAGCGATGCTATTCAGAAGTGCTGCGGGGCTTTCGGCACTGAAAACGAAACACAACCGTCCTGAGTTCCCAACATACATTTCGTGGATGCAGCACCTGCCATCCCGAGGCTCCCCACCTGGTGATAGCAATACTTACCTGCCTTTCCAGGAAAGCAGGGATGCTTTCAGAGTGTGAGTCACAGCTCACAGCAAGGGAGGTGTTTGAATGTGAGCTCTGCACTGGGATTAGTGTTGCTTTAAGGCCTGAAGGTGCGAGCCCCTTTCCGATTAAAGGGAAAGCCCGTCTTTGCTTCAACGCTTGTCTAGAGCAAGTGGTGCCAAATGGAAGCCTGTCCAAGACCACACTTGTCTCAGCAGAAGAGACTGCAAGCTCAGGGACTTCACCTCCATCTTTTGCACTGAAGAACTTACATTTCAGAGGGAGAAAACAGGCACAGCTTTACCTGCTCGCATCCAGCTGTGGCTGAAGAGCGCTGAATCTACATGGCTGGCACCATCCTGAAGCAGAGAGCAGCTTCGGCAGAGGCTGAGCTATTCACAGGGCAGCACGGCCGCCGGAGCTGGGCTGGAGCAGACTCGTGAGCTCCCAGCTTGGCTGGGGCAGTATGAAGGCAGTGATGGAAAATGCACGTGGGAGAAGGGAGGCACGGGGCGGGGGGCAGGAAGGGGACGCGATGTCAATCGCTAACATTTCGTTTTCGGATCTACCAAGATCACTTTATAGGATTTGGTGTTTACGGCTCTATGGTGAAGGGCGGCAGGCTTTGCACTGTGCGAGACCCTGCTCACATGGTCCAGGCTTCCATTTGGCACTACGGCTGCGTGGTAGGTGCAAACTGGAAGGAGTAACGGTTTGAGCAGGGACATGTCTGTTTCACAACAGACCAGCACACATGATCAGCAGCTGCCTCTCCTTTCAGTAGGACACAGAAGTGGTACCTCTTAGTTCAGGGTTACCAACCAAAGCCAGCAAGGAGCACAAATGTTACCTCTGTTCCTCATTTATAGCAACCGCAGCGAGCCTGGTGACCATCCATTCTGATAACCACACCTCCACCACCTCTTTCCTGTCGGCACATTCGGTTACAACCATTTGTTCTGACTTAACGCAGGCACTGACGTTGCTAATGCAGGAATCGGCTTCGCGCGCTCCAGCAGCCTGACCGGCTTGAATACGAAACTGCTTGCAACACCAGGGCCTCCACTGCAACCAAACCATCAGTGTATCTGAATTAAACGGCTGCTGCTGCAACCACAGTAACCATTGGTATCTGAGCCGAGAGGAGCCAAGAAGCGGCTTGTTCTGCTCTTGTGCTTAGCATGTTCCGTGGCTACTGTTTCGGTGATGGTTGAGAAGGCACTGAGAGCTTTACTGTACCGACCTACAGCTTGTCCTGCTTATTTTAGGGCATTTAAGGCAGAGAAATAGAAGTGGAAAGCCAAGGAACACAGTTTACCTCAGCGTTGTCCAACCAGGCCGGGCCAGTATGACAACACTAAGTGATGCTGAGGGATACCAGCGTTATTAGTAGGCGCTGCACCATAGCAAGATTCACTCTGCTCCTTCTGTACCCTGCTCTGCACTACTCAACACTGGCTTGGTGCCAAACCTGCACCGAACAGCCACGCTATGCCTCAGCATCTCTCTTCCCAGGGCAGCTGGAGCAGCACAGGCTCTGCCCCTGCATCCCCTGCAGTTCTTCACAGCAAAGGCACAGAGCAGAGCAAGGCCTCCTCCACCTGTATGTGGTCGGCACACATGGAAGGAAAGGGACACCATCAGCGAAACCCCACAGAGTGAGAGGAGGATGGTCCCCAACTGCCATTTTAAGGAGCAGCCTTCAGTACGGAGTGAAATCCCCAAGCGGTAACTCCTGTGGCATTTGGGACGTGGCAAGGGGACACGCAGCACACGTCTTCATTAGCGCTTACAGACATTGCTCCATTGTGAGGGCCGGCAGCATTACTTTGGGTATTGTAGCAGATCAAAACGATCGTCACTTGTCACCAGCTCAAAAGCCCTCTAACACGGTGCAGTTAACAGACCCCTGATGAAGGCACCGTTCTCTTCCCAAGCTGATTTTGCCTCACACCTTTGGCTCAATGAAGAGCAGCACTGACATGCAGTTAAGCCTCCCAGAGCAAGAGAGGCTACTGCAAAGCCAAAGGCATCCAAGCACCAGTATCACAACCACCTCGCATTCAAACTTCGGCGCATTGATGCTCCCAGCTCCAGGTGATGCGGACGGGTTCCAGTTCTTCCTGGGGAAACCAGGATGCGCTCCAAGCCCAGCCAGCCTCAGCGCAAGGCTCTGTGCAGCAGCAAGGCTAAAAGCAGCTGCCCGCTCCACCTCCAGGAGGAATTGCCGGAGGAATGTCCTCTTGGACACCGGATTCCCACCCATCTCCCTGGCGCAGGAGCTGCCTCCACAGCTGCATGCCCAAATGGGCTCCGGGTGCCTCCCCTGCCCAGCAGCTGTACTGGTTATTTGAACCGGGGCCGCAGTACTTTCAGCCAGGGAGAAGCCTGCCTGAGCTCGCACACACACAAAGGGGAAGGTCCGCCTGCACAGAAACTGGAGTTTGTGGCCCGCCAGTGGCATTTTTCCTGCTATATATAACCCGGGGGAAAATATGGGACTTTACAGATTTAATTCCCAACCTACTTTAAACTCACAAGGATATGATGCATTATGTCATCGGTTGCTACATGTGATGCTGTGTGTGTGTTGTGAAGGAGCGAGCTAGAAATGAGTACTGGATGCTATGAACCCAAAAGCTCGCAACTCCTCTGCCAAACAGAAGTCTGTCACAAGTTGCTAAACACATAACCACGCAAGTTAAAGAGACCCGCAGGCTGATTAACTCAAGTGTTTCAGGGCAATGAGCCTGCTGTATACCAGCTATAGGTCTTTAATCCTTGCTCTGCTATGGGCTTCCCGCACGGATTTGGAGTAGGTCACTGCTTACCCTCCATTTACCCTCTTAACTCCTCTCCCCCTGAAATGAGATCTGTAGATTGTCCCTATGCTCTGGGAGTATAAACACACTGAAGACTGTGAACTGCCTGGATACCACAGTGATCGCACGCTGCCAAGTTGTGATAAAACGATACTATCAGGCCAGTATTTTACAGTACAACTATGGGGGGGGGGGGGAAGGATTAAGAAATGAAAGCACTGATGTGTGCTGGCACAGAAATCCTGACTGAGCAGCAAAGGATCCGAGCAGTACAGAAGTCTGTGCAAGCAGCAGGCACGCCCCAGATGCAACAGTTTCCTCAACACAAAGAAGGCACCCTCGACCCACGTCTTTTTCTGCCCTTTACAACACCTATTGAAGCTGTAAAGAGAGCTTTCTGTTATCACACAGCCCCGGGATGTCCGGCTTGTCAGCACGCTCTCTGACAAAGCAGCTTTTAGTTGAACGGAACTGCTGGACCGGCATCTTCACCCAGACTGCCGCCTCGGTTGCGCTGGATGTTGGGATGGGGCTCCCATGGGCAGATGTCCACCAGTGCCCCCAACATGCCCCCAACATGCCCCAATATCCCATGGGACGGGGATAATAGTAAAGATTTTATTAGCACCACGGGTCTGACTAAAGCAGGAGTTTTGCCAAGGCCAGGTATATTTGTAAAGGTAGCCTCATTAAAACACCCGACACGAGCTGAGGCTCCTCGGAATTAGGCCAACAGGATCTGGTCCTGGGCACATCAGAAAGTGCTGCGTGTTTCAAACTTAAAGATTCCAGCTTCTCGGAATTTGGGGAAAGAAAGAAAAAAGAAAAACTGAAGAAAAAGCTTAGCCCCACTTTTTTACACGTCTGGATATACGATTTCCCACTGAAAAGACTTCTTTAGCGTAACAGGCAGGAATACCTTCACTTGCTGTTTGTTGTAAACGGGCCTGTTCAACCTGCTGGCTCTTGAGGAGGCCAAAAGCCACTTGGTTTTGTACTCAGCAGGGTCAGGAAGAGGGGGGATACCACAAAACCACCTTAGTTTAGGTTACACAGCGCTAACGACACACGCTCCCATTAACAGCAGCAAGCCAGCGCAAGCAGTTTGAGACGGCACCCACCACCAAGCCATGCCCGTGTGCAGTAGTGCTGGGGTCGCTTTCACATGTTCCAATGCTCTTTATGAAAGAAGAGATTAAAATAGCTGCGTATTAACCAAATACTTTCTATGCCTGCGCGCTCGGTCCTCATTCGGTAACCTACTTAAGCAGTGTTTCACAAGCTGTGTTTTGAAGCAGTTACTACTGAGAAACAGGGCTATGACAATAGTAAGAAATGCACTTGGCATAACTTGGAGCACTTTGTGTTTACGTCAGGGAGACGACAGCCGTGAAGCCAGGCTTTTTGGGAAGTCTCGCCCTTCAGGCATCGGCTGCCTGGAAAGAGGGCTGTTTGCTGTTAATTCTCATGGAATTAACTTTACTGCCGATTTCAGGCCCAACCAGGACATCAAGGAGTGGTTAAATGCTTCTTCCCTTAGTCCAGGCTGTTTGCAGCTCTGAAAAGCCCCACTCACTTAGGCAGCAGTTGCTTAATTAAGCACAGGAGTAACATGGTTTAAAGAAACGGCTCCAGCCTACGCGAGTCCAGTGCCGTCGTGTTACTAGCGGCTCTACACAAGGAGGAAGCCCGTCTGAGGTCGTGTGGGAGCAGAACACACGCTCACGCTGCAAGGAGAAGTTTAAACGCAACCAATATACCCAACTTCACCCAAACCCATGCAGCGTTTCTGCCTGCGCCCCGCGCCTCCCTTCACACACTAGTTCGTTTCCAACGAGGCATCTCCAGGCTCTCATTCTTTAAGCTAGGGGACCCGCGCCGCGCAAGTTAAGCTGACTGAGAAGTGACTTCAGTAATGGAGCCCTTTAGAAACCGCTACGACCGCCCCCCCCCAACACCAAGCAGCTTATCAATCACTGAAGTTACATGCATTCATAGCATCTTTCGGAACAGGCTGTAATAATCTCAACCTGATTCACTCCAACTGTCTAGCACAGCGAAAGAAACCCGGGTTATCTCAGCGGCAGCGGCTGACAATTACATGTTATGATTTTCTACCTCTAAACCGAGCAACTCTCTTCTGCTATTCGAGAGCTGGGAAGTGCCAGCAAGGCGAGCGGCAGCGCTCCGGGGCTCTACCCGGCCAAGTTCCCTCCGTGCTAAGGCAAGCAAATGTCCCTCCTCCGAACGCCGCCGGGAGAGTCGGCACCGAGGCCGCGGGGGTGATGCCGGTCCCGGGCCGGTCGCGTCCCTTCCCCGGCCGCAACCCCCCCCCCCCCCCCCGGAGCCGGCTGGATCGATGGGTTCCCTCTAAACCCCGTCTGTATCAATCGCCAATGCCACCCCCCCCCCCCCAACCTCCGCCTCCGAACCACCCATCCCGGACCGCAGTAACTTCAGCGGGGTACCGCGGCGGGGCCGGGGTCCGCGGCAGCCGCTCGGCACTCACCTGGCCGGCGGTGTCGTACAGCCCCAGCAGGTACTGCTTGCCCCCGACGGTAACGCTGACTGCGAGGGGGGGGAGAAACACAGCGGGTGAGGGGGGCAAACCCCGGCCGAGCTTTCCCCGTCGCCTCCCGGCAGGGTAAGGCCGGAGACGGAGGAAGGGGGAGACGGAGGAAGGATTCCCCCCCCCTTCGCCGCTCACCTGCGTAGTGGTCGAAGACGGTGGGCACGTACTCCTCGGGGAAGGCGTCGTTGGCGTAGCTCATCAGCAGACACGTCTTGCCCACGGCGCCGTCCCCCACCACCACGCACTTGAGCATGACCGCCGCGCTGCCATGGGCCATGGCCGGACACCGCCCTCATGGCCCCGCGGGCGCGCCCCGCCGCGCAGGGCCCCCCGGCATCGGCACCGCCGCCGCCGCTCAGCGGCCGCCCC
>JARCZZ010006767.1:0-16792 GCA_030323915.1 Brotogeris chrysoptera | reverse complement strand
AGAGTTGTGCTCAATGGCTCAATGTCCAGCTGGAGACCAGTAATGAGTGGTGTCCCTCAGGGATTGGTGTTGGGACCTGTCTTGTTCAACATCTTTGTCAGTGACATGGACAGTGGGATTGAGCGTACCCTCAGCAAGTTTGACAATGACACCAAGCTGGGTGGTTTGGTTGATACATTGGAGGGAAGGAATGCCATTCAGAGGAACATTGACACGCTTGTGAGGTGGACTGATGCCAACTTGATGAAGTTTAACCATGCCAAGTGAAGGTTCTACAGCTGGGAGGGAGCAATCCCAGTCACAGCTACAGGTTGAGCAGGGAAGAGATTCAGAGCAGCCCCACAGAGAAGGACTTGGAGTGTTGGTCAATGAAAAAATGAACATGAGCCGGCTGCAGTGTGCGCTTCCAGCCCAGAAAGCCAACCGTATCCTGGGCTGCATCAAAAGGAGCGCGACCAGCAAATAGAGGGAGGTGATCTTGTCCCTCTACTCTGCTCTCGTGAGACCTCACTTGGAGTATTGTGTGTAGTTCTGGTGTCCTCAAAATGAAAAGGACATGGAATTTTTGGAACAAGTGCAGAGGAGGGCCACGAGAATGATGAGGGGACTGCAGCACCTCCCGTATGAAGATACGTTGAGAAAGTTGGGGCTGGTGAGCCTGGAGAAGAGAAGGCTGCGTGGAGACCTCACAGCAGCCTTCCAATATGTGAAGGGGGCCTATAGGGATGCTGGGGAGGGACTCTTCATGACAGACTATAGTGATACAACAAGGGGTAATGGGTTCAAACTTAAACAGGGGAAGTTTAGATCGGATCTGAGGAAGAAATTCTTTCCTGTAAGGGTGATGAGGCACTGGAATGGGCTGCCCAGGGAAGTTGTGAATGCTCCATCACTGGTGGTGCTCAAGGCCAGGTTGGACATAGCTTTGGATGGCATGGTTTAGTGTGAGCTGTCCCTGCCCTGGCAGGGGTGTTGGAACTAGATGATCTTAAGGTCCTTCCCAACCCTAACTATTCTATGATTCTATATGGATGGTCATTGAGATTTTGGATATGGAAGTTTCAAATAACTTATTTTTATACAAGAGAAAACAGTCCTGTTCTAACAAAAAATACAGTTACATTATAACTTACATTATTAATACAATTGAAAGAGTTAAAAGAAATACCCATTTGAGTTTGATATGGCATATAAAAATCACTGCACCCTTTGAAAGGCTAATGTTATCCTCTCTAGATTTTGTGTACATATGAGTGCTAAAGTTAACTGATATTCAACAAGATAGCACTGATTGTCTCATAAATATTTCAGCTTATTTAATTGTTGATTTAAACCGTTGCTGTCCAAAATCTGTAGTGGAGTTTGAAATCTTATTTCTATAATCAAGGTGATAAAAAAGGTAAGAACAAGAAAGCACAGCAACAAGCACCTTACCACCATTGCTACCTCCAATGTAAATGTCTTCAGTTTTGAAGAGAAGGTATCATGAGCTTTTCAGTAGTCTGAACTTATCAGAGATCAACCATGGGTTTTGTCAGATTCTTTCATTGTTCACAGGTGTTAGGAAAAAAAAAAGTGGAGTAATTTTTTTTCCTTGTTCTAAAATTCACACAGCACTGATCTGCCAGACTAAGATCAGGCAAAACATTTGAAAAATACACTTTGCACTTATTTCTTGTCTATTGCTACCCACACTGATATGCACAGTATTTGAAAATATATCATTAGAATTTCAGATATTGTTACAACCTCTCCAGAATCCCCTAGCGGTTTAGAAATAAGAAAGCATTTCAAGGTACGGTGATGCTGGGTGCAATTGAAACATCTAGACTGACCTGCTATTGATTGATTGTAAGATGAGATGTATATGAGAGGAGGAACTAATGCTGATGTTGTTTTGAAGGGAGTAAATCTTTACAGGCTACAATGATGACAATAATAAAGAACGCACTAAAAGTTCTGCAAAGGCCCTTTCTGCTGCAGTGTCAGCAGAATTCCATCTTTTCTCAGAAACAACAGAGCAGCTTCATTGCTAATACCTAATTAATGCTCTGTCACACCAGTTATTTGACACTGACCACATAAATCTCATCTCTAAAAACCTATCTGGCCATTCCCTGCATTTTTCTAATTTTTTTTATTTTTTTTTTTTTTTGGGGGGGGCCTCTTTTGCCTGCCTAACTGCTATAGCGGTGGGGTTTTTTGCCTATGGTAGAACCTCTGTTATAAGTAAGGGTTATGAAGATGAATTTCAACTGTAGAGCCAAGTATCCAAATCCTTGTAGATGTATTCTTCACAAATATTTCCTGGTGGTTGAAGTAGAGAAATATGAGACATGGAAAGTTCTATTGTTGTCTGAAATTGCTAATGCTACTTCTAGATGGTACTGATAGCTCCTTCTGCAACTGAAATTCAAAGCTGAAGCAAACATTGCAGTGAAAGTCAAACAGCTGCCCGTAGGCTTGGTTATGACCTTGAAATGTAGCCATGAGTGAGTGAGAAAGCTGTTTGGTTTGTGCAAGCCACTTATTTTATCACAGGACAAATATAAATGTGGCAGTAGAAAAATAACCTTGGATATGGAAATACAGTTTCTGATCTCAATTGGTAAGTCTTGATGCAATTTTGATGCATTAAGGGCAACAGTATCAAAATGAGATGTCCTTTAACAAATACAACACTTATCCAGTAGTTTAGGAAAAAAAACCCAAACCAATCTATACTCAGTGAAATTTTGGAAAAGTTAAGCCTTTTACCGGTGTAGTACCACACTGCACTTTTTTTTTACTACACAAGTACCACACTTTTGACAGGGCATTCATCCTTCAGCCAGTGATACATTGCTGTCTTTTAAATTTCATGTAATAATGTCTACTGCTATGTTCTTTCAGAAAGGACCAGTAGCTGGATGTCAAGGTTTCTCTTCTTGCAGTTTCCTGGAAATCTGCAGAGGAATCTTGTCTATTGCTGGCAGCTGTGATTTCGAAATTAATGAATTATTGTGGCTATTTAGAAAGTGCCATTCAGGACAAGTTTTTCTGCAGAGAAGAAATTAAGAGCGTATAATCTAGTGTACAAAAAATAAAGAGAGGAAACTTGGCTATGGCTAATATGTTGTTATTTAAATAAGAAAATCTAAGCTGGAGAAATTTAAACTAGATGCCGAATGACAATCCAGCAGCTCATTCTGTTTGTCTCTGGTTTTTTAGTTTAAACAATCTGGCGGACTGATCTGTGTAAGGAGAGAGAAATTCAGTGCTGATACCTTTTTCTGTATTTCCCCAAGGAAGAACTGAGATAATATTCTTTAATACTAAGACAAAAGCTACAACCCTGTATTCAAATTCATCCTAAGTTGGTGTGAAAATATGAGTTTCAATTTAGTGCCTCAGATAATGATTCCCCATCTGGAGGAACTGATTCTAGAAAAAAATGTATTGCCAGCTACCTTGATCTGGGCAGCACTCATCAGAGGAAGTTTTTAAAACCTGTCATTCTCCTGGAAATACATTGAGCAAGTGCATTGTCTTGTTTCACCGGTAAGCAGAGGCCATTTGCTGGAATATGTTTGTGCCTTTAAGTTTCCTCATCCTCTCTTTAGATAGTCATCTCTGGTCTGCAAACATGGTTTATACTAATGGAAACTAAACCAAAACTGAAGTGAGTCTTGCTATTTGGTATCGATTGCATTGAGTGGGTTGTTTCATTCTGTGCAGTTACTTGCTGGTGTAATGCAATATTATCTATAGCTATCCATGTAAGAAATTGTCTGCATGAACAAGAAGGAGAAGGGGAAGCATAGATAAGGAGGGAGGATAGCTGCCATGAGACACCTACACAAAGACTAGGAGATACTGGTGCCCAGTACAGGGGAAAGATCACTGCCCTAGCTCTGCTGGCCACACTATTGCTGATACAGGCCAGGATCCTGTTGCCCTTCGTGGTTGCCTGGGCACAAGCTGGCTTATGTTCAGCTCCATCAATCAGCATCCCCAGGTCCTTTTTCACAGAAGAGCTTTCCAGCCACTCTTCCCTCAGCCTGCATCATTGCATGGGGTGGTTGTGGTCTAAATGCAGAAGCCAGCACCTTACCTTTCTAAACTTCTTACATTTAGTCTCGGACCATCGATCCAGCCTGTCCAGATTCTTTTGCAGAGCCCTCCTACTCTCAAGCTGGTCAGCAGTCCTGCCCAACTTGGTGTCATCTGCACATTTACTGATGGTGCACAAGATCTCCTCATTCCTTCACCCAGTGAATAAAGATATTAACACTTGCTCCAATACTAAGCCTTGAATGTATGTGGATATGTATCACCACAGCTAGAGAGTCAGTGATCAATGTCAGATCAAGCAAAACCTGTAGCTGATTAAAAAAAAAAAAAAGTCTAAATCATGTGAGTTAGATCTTGGACTGTGATGCTGAAGCCTATGAAATAAAAATAGAACATACAAAGGGGTATTAATTTGTTGCTTCAAGCAGAGGTTCTACTGCAAGCACCAAAGATTTCACGTAACACACTTTTTTCCATTTTCACACCTAACTATGAATCTTCTCAGCCTAACCGTGGAATACTCAAAGAAAAATATGTCTCTTCTGAAGTGAATACAGTGAAGCCTAAGTGGGATTGAAGAGTTTTCATGACACACTTTTTTCTGCCTTTTCTTCTCTTAGTCTTTGGAAATAGTTCAAAAATGGTATTGGCCCACAGAAATACTTATTTTAACGGTCATACAGCCTTGGATGACTTGGTGCATCTCAACATATCTGCTCTTGGAAACTTTACTCCTTCCTAACATGCTTTCTGACATACAGCACTTACCTCTTCATTACAAGTTTTTAATTTCTTTTTGCCCTGAATCATTAGCTGACTTTCTCTATGTCCTGCCATTAGACATCTGAATTATTAGCCCTTTGTTTTCCTATGGACAATTGATTTATTTAGATCCTTATGCTATACAAAAAAAAAAAAAAAAAAAAAAGGAAGAGCATCCTGGATGCTTTTCTACCTGGTTTCTTCATCTTCTTTAGCTTTGCTCACCTAGAGTCTGCAAATCAGCCAAAAGCTAAAATATGTGAACTTAAAGGCAGAGATGATTTAGGTGAGGAGCAACAAGAGTCATCTAGCTTACACTCTAACAGTAACTAAGAACTTCTAATAAAATTCTGAAATTTGGAAAATGAAAACCTTTCTATCAAATATTTTCTACATACCTGAAGAATTTTCCTGTTGCTGAAACTCATATATTGAAAATAAAAAAGGTAAGGTTTTGCCATGATTGGGGAAAAGCTTTCATATTTGTAAATAATCTCTATCATTTATCTTTCTTATATTTTTTAATTGGTTATTGATTTTCTCCTCAGCTTCCAACATATTTCTGTTCCATGCTATTTTTTTTTTCATGTGTTAGTATCTTGAAAAGGCAAATCTGAACACGCACAGTGAAAGGGAATGTATTTTCCTTTACTTTTCATAAAAACTTAGCTCAGAGTCACAACACTCAATACACTGAATAATATTTCCTTTCAATTTAGCAAGTTGGAGTTGTACAGCTAAAGCTTTTAGATGACTGGAGCAGAAGGGAAAGAACAAGAGTCATCATCTTAATGAATCACACCAGGCACACCTTGATGACTGGCTAAACAGAGATACTTTTCAACAGACTGTAAGGCAAGGTTTAAATAAAAATGGGGAAGTGCTGAAAAAAAAAATATATCTTTCATTTACTTTTAGCCAGGTAGTGTATACTTCACCAAAATGAAAAACAAGACACAAGAATATGAAAATCTGAAACAAATAGTCAAAAGGTATGTTCCTAAAAATGGTGTTGCGTTTTAGGGGTGATCTAATATGAAAAAGAAAGCAAGACATTTGATTTTTACTGGAGCCAAAGCATAGGGTTTCATTCCCTCACTGGCGGCAGAATGCAAGTGACAAAATCAAGTGCAAGAAAATTTGATCAGAATGGAAGTGCCAGTGCTGTAGTGGCAGTAGGTAATGTGTAGAGCAGAGGAGAAAAAGAAGGTTTCTGAGAATATCAAGTCCTGTAGAAGTACTGTGGTTTAACCCCAGCTGGTAGCTAAGTCCCACTCTGCCAGTTGCTCGCTCCCACCCTCCCCCCCTGCATTGTCGGTGGAATGGGGAGGAGAATTGGAAGAGTGTAAAACTCATGGGATAAGAACAGTTTAATAATTGAAATAAAGTAAAATATAGTGCCAATAGAAATGATACCAACAATAACAGTGCTGAAAATAATAACAGAGAACAGCAAATAAAGGAGAAAATTCAGAAAACACAAATGATACACAATGCCACCTGCTGACCACCTGCTGACCAAGGCCCAGCCTGACCCAAGCAGTGATTGGTCCCTTCCTGGTAACTCTGCCCAGTTCATATACTGGACACGATGCGCTGTGATATGGAATACCCCTTTGGCTCTTTTGTGCCAGGTGTCCTGTCTCTGTTTCCTCCTGGCTTCTTGTGCCCCTCTGTGGAATAATTAGGAATTAAACTTACATTTGAAATGCAGCATTGTCCACACATAAGGGAAAAACGGATTTTCAGGGCCTCTCGGGGAAAGATTTAGCTACACCTGGTATACCAGGAATGCACATTACTCCACGGCGGCTCCCGTGGCAACGCAGACAGGGTGTGGAGCCAGGTGGAGATCTCACGGCTATGCTTTGTCCTAACCTCAGCAAAAGATGGGAACTAGGTGGTACAAGAAACATGAGCTGCATACTTGCTACCCTGAGCCAGCAGCCTCTCATCTTTTGACAGAATGACACCCTCTGTGTGAACTTTGCTTCATTATAATGTCATTATAATGCATTTACATGCTAAAATACACTCCCATCTCCAGTGTGACCCCCCTCCAAAATGAGACCACCCCCCTCTGAGCATGTGCTCTGAATTTTTTGTGTCATATACCTTCAAAAGCAATGTGAGAGAGATTTGCACCAGTAATAATAAAGGTATGTATGACTAGAGTCACTCATGCTCCACCTTGGAGGTGAAAAATAGTATAAAATGACCCAAGAGAGAGGGGGATATTTGGGGAAGATGCCATCGTGGATGAGTCAAGGGAGATAACATCAACAGAGTCCTGGAACCGATCAACAGGCTGGACCTCTCTTTTCCCCCCCATAGGGACACCTGTGGGTAAGACTTGCACTATATTCAGTGCTTCCCCAGGAAAACTTAGAATCTCTATAGAGTTACTTTTCACTGTTACCTTTTATTTTAGAGCTATGCTATGCTAACTTTATCAAGAGCTTGTATTCATGTAACTATTGTTTGCACGTGTTTTTGCAGACAGTATTTATCACTGGCAATCTATAAGAACCTGTATCTGTTGCCGCAATAAACTCAATCAATAAACTGCATGGTTTTGGTAGCCAATCTCCACTATCAGTGAATCCGGACCAGTAGAGGTTCGATATAGCGAACGCGGTCGGACTAGTAGTTGCAGCTGATTGGACTGGGCAGTGTGGCACACTATCAGTGAATCCGGATCAGTAGAGGTTCGATATAGCGAACTTGACCAGACTGGTAGCTGCATATTGAAGCCATTCTGTCCTTCCTCTAACAAGGCAAGAGGGTTTGTTTTCTCCCCTTTAACACAACACCCTCCTCACTGTCAGAGCAGGAGACTGAAAAGTCCTTGAACAGGGCAAGTGCTGCTCAGCAACAACTAAAATTAAAGTGGTGTGTTATCAGCATTATTCTCAGACTAAAGCCAAAACACAGCACTGCACCAGCTTCTAGGAAGAAAATTGACTTAGCCCCAGCTTACATCATGATCTGATCCCACACTTTCCAATATGGTATCACCTTTTTTGTCTCTTAACAAAATCTGATGTGCAGATATCAATCCTCTAGGCTATGGACCATCCCTAAAAATGTTTGTTGAGTTCAGTCAGTCTGTGACTTTGGGCTTCATCTGTTATAACAGTCTTTCAGGGCAGGAGAGATGGTGTGTGGTGTTGGATTGTTGCCTGCTGAAGCCAATTCTGATTTCATCACCACTCTTCTTGTCTGGTTTTGGGCAAAAAATTATTCACCCTTATGTTGCCAATCTAAGTCCATCTGAGCTACTTCAATCTTAGCAACTTTATCCACTTGTTGATTGTTCTGATGTTCCTCAGTGGCCCAACTCTTGGGTAGATGAGCATCTACATGACGTACTGTGACGTTTGGACCTGATATTAGGAAAAATTTCTTCACCAATGGGTGCTAAGGCATTGGAACAGGCTACCTGGGGAAACAGTGGAATCATCATCCCAGGAAGTGTTCAAAAACCATGTAGATGAGGCCCTCAGTGATATGGTTTAAGTTGTGGTCTTGGCAGTGCTGGGGTAAAGGTTGGGGTTGATGATCTTAAAGTTCTTTTCCAACCAAGCTGATTCTAAACCACATCTTGTCCTTTCTCTCCTCAGTATTAATCTGAAGTACCACTGGTACAGTCAGTAAATTTGCTTACAGTTTATAATGCTATAAATGACAAAATGTAGTTATTATTTATTCTCTATCTCCATGTTATTTATTTGAATTGTGGTAATTCAGGAGAAGCACAACTTAGTCATTCTTAGGTTCTTAGATTTAATAATTTTTTTTTTAGACTTATGACCTTACAGTCCTCTCTTCTCCTACTTCTGGGAACACTGACTATGCTTGCACTATACTAATGAACATCATCCTCTGACCCTGTCAACCTTCTTGCTTGAGGTGATAAAGCAAGATACCACAGGAAACACATATTTGCTGATAAAAGCTGAATTCCTGTCTCTTTATATCTTTATAAGATGCTGTTAGTAAATTAAAGGACCAATGTAATAACAAGAGCATAGAAGTTTCATGTGGTAGGGATTACACTTTTTTGGTGCAATGTATAATAGAGCTGGTTATAAATGCTTAAAGTCATCTCTAGGCACTGTCTTCAGAAACAGAACAGTTTAGTTTTACTTTTAAAGATAACTATTAACATCTCTATCACAATAATTCTGTCGCACATACTTCGGCGGGATAATGAATCCTTAGGTATTAAAATGGGTTCTTCATTGTTCGTTCATGCATTCTGACATCTCACATTCCTAAACTAGGAGTCTTTGACTCCAAAAATATAGCACTGTTATTGGTAGCCTTCCGAAAGATGTGAAAGGTGGTGCAGCATCATTATATTTTGAATAAGTTGAAAGAAACTACTCTGATGCTGTCTAGGGAAACACTGAGATTTTGACTTCGTGTGAGCAAAAATAATTTTTAGTTATTACATACATTAAGTATGACATACACGCAGTAAAATCTCACAATATAGTGTGTTTATTCTATACATAATAATAATATTTACTCTAAAAGTTTATACATACACACCTTAATAAGTAAATGTATACATACAACATTAGGGGAAAAAATTATTTAATACCCTGAGAGTTTGTTTCAGGTGCATGCATCTAGTTCACCAAAAGGAGGTGTGTGGTAAGAGCCAGGCCTTGAGTACTCAGATTTCAATGCAATGTAATTTATTCTAGTGTTATTAAGTGCCCTTAAGGTCCTTATTTCCCCTTTTATATTAACTGTGATATGCAACTGAACTGTTTGTTAAAATCCTGTAGCTAATATTTCTGGGGACATTTCTCCATTTTTTTGTCTCTATAACCTGATTATAACTTTGGAAAGTCTAATTAATTTATTCCAGCAAGATCTCTGCAGCTGGAAAAGCCCTTTATTAGCTTTGGTTTCTCTTGACCTTAGCTTCACTGAGTTTAGTGAACTAGCCTGCCTTTGTGGCTCAAGGCTGGATATGTCAGTCAGTCCATCTTTGCCACAGATCAGCTGTAGTACTGTTTTAATAAAAGCAAGAAAATTTAAAACCTTGGCTGCAAGTGGTCTAAGCAATTTAATAATTTGCTGAAGGAAACAGACAAAGCTGCTTTCCCAAATGTATCATTAATTTCAGAGTCCTACTTTCCAGATATATGATATGTCACTAGACTATATTACCTCTGCTTTAGGTGAGCATTATGCAGATAGAAATATTTATTCTTGAACTGAAGTTTTTGTGCACATCTGGAAGATAGTGGTCTATCAGTATTAAACTTGGATGTACATATAATAGATTAATTTTTAAAGCACATCAGTTTTGGAATAACTTTTTAGTATAAAACCTGTTTAGCTAGAAATTTGTTACACGCATGAATTTCTGTGACTTTGGATGACATGCTGTTCTGCTGACAGACAGGATATGCCACAAAGTGACCACACACTAGCTGTATAATATGCAGAGTTTAATAAACAAGCACACTAATGCCAATAAACACACTCAAGCAAGAACACTAATATGAATTAGGTAAATATCTCTCTGCATAGAGTGAATAAGTACAATACAGCAAATCAGAGATATAAGTACTGAAGAAAGTTAGCAATGCATTAAATCATTACTGTAAAGAGAGACTAGAGATTAAGAAGAAATACATCACCAATTACTACTGAATCATCATCCAGGTCCATATTTCCAGGTGGGAAGCCCTGTTGCAGCCAGAGCCAGGAGTCTTAGGTAATTGAGAAAATTCCTGCACCGCATATCCACCCATAGGTGAGGCTTCTCCCATGGCCACAAGAGGGTCCTGCTTTTATACCCTTACCAAAACAACCAGCATTATGCCAGATCTCTAATAATTTACGCATAGGGCTGTGCAGTTTCTCATGATCTCACCGTTGTCCACTCTGAGAGTGTTGGCCAGGCACCCCAGTGCGGCCAAGTATGAAGGTCTTAGAATAGCTGCACACCTGTGTTTTCCTGTCTTTTTCCAACAAACAGTCACAATGAACATAAACATACATACTCTGCCAAATACACTGTGGCAAACAACATCCTTTGTCATGTCTCTCAGTCAAGAAAGGGAATCATCTCTCAACTAGTTTCCCATCCATTACACTTGCTCTCTGTATGGGTAACTAGTAAAACTTGTATTAATGTGGGTTCACATCAACACGTGTTTCATAACTGATTTGCTTTAAATCTGATTCCATGATATCTGGTACATATCTTCCATGTGTACTCACACACAGAGACAAGCAATAATGCCCCAACTTCCCCATTCTTGATTTCTTCCTACGTTTCAGCTGACTTTGATGCTAATCAGCAAAAGTTCTCAAATAGTGTGGTGTAATCATAGGATCATAGAATAGTTAGGGTTGTAAAGGACCTTAAGATCATCTATTAACATCTTTTATTGACCTTTTCAGAAACCAATTTCCTTCCTTCTCTGGAAATCTAATATTTAGAGCATAGCATTTACTTCTTGCAAGTGAGGGACGAAGTTTATACAGCCAGCCTTGTGCATGAAAAGTATTCCCAGTCCTTTCCCAAGATGTTTACTATTGTACATTAATGATTTTATATGCAAAGTATACTTCCAGGTGTCTTGATCCTTCAAGATAGGGGTAGTGTTTGCTTTGGGCCTAATCAAAAACAAAAGAGAGATTCAATCAAGTTTCATTGCTGAATATCCAAAAACCTTAACCTTAGCGTCTCTATCCCTCCAGCTCATATGCTCCAATGTAGCTTTGATAACCTTCATGTTGAATAACTACACCTCTTTACAGAAGCCACTATTGAGGTCTGCTGTGATTCTGACACTGGAGGATTTTACTTTTGGGGTGTGACCCATCAGCAAGAGAAAGAAGCATACAAGCTGCTGCTGTAAGCATTGTTAACATAGAAAAAGAAGACATTCCTTATTCTTGTAAATACTGTGCTTCCATGCATGAATGTAATAGAAAAATGTAACACTGCTCCAGGTTTCATTATCTCTGCTAGGAATGAGAATTCCAGTAATAATGAAGTCCACAGGAAACTTTACTTTCCCCACCAATATGCCCTACCAAGGAGACTTTCTTGAGAGAATTACAGTGGGGGAACAACTGCAGTGTAGCAGTTGTAGCAGTCCTGGTGCATCTTTCAGAACAGGATGGTTAGGCAGGAGGTAGGTCATGCTAGTTTACCCATGTCACTGCTAGAAAAGGATGTAACAGTGCTTTATCTCTAAACCACTTTTGTCTAATGTATTTACAACCTGAGCCTGACCTATGTCTCATGCTTTTCATGTTGAATCACTGCCTTCGTAAAATATCCACAGTAACAGTTAGAAACCTCACATTCCTGTTTTGATGATCTCATTTAATGGAATTTTATCAGCTTTACAATCACAAAAGGAACATTCAGTGTAAAGCTGGAAATATTTTTATAGTGATGTTATCTGTTTCCATGGTTCTCATTTATGGTCTCTGCAAATCTATTCAGCCTTCTCATGGCACTGAAGTAATTTCATAGAATGTAGCATATTTCATGATGCAGCTGTCAGTTGGAGAAGGGTTTTGGTTAGGCAACTGTAACTAGTGGCTTTATATACATCAGAGCTCTGAAGGCCAAAATCTGACTGCTCTTTGAGGGGGAGTAGCTGAAAAATATCAAAGAATAAACTGTATGTCATACTGTGGTGCAGGCAGGTTACTTTTTACACAATGGAACAAGTCTGGTCTTCAGATAATCTTGTTTTATTCTCAATGTACAAGTTTAATCCCTGCTACCTGGCTGTCCCCATGGAAGGCTGCATACAGCTGAAGCAGTGATTCAAGGTGGGATCTTTTTCCCCATGAGGAACAACATATTCCGACCATAAATCTTCAGGTTTCCCTAGGAAACTTCCCTTCATGGGAACCACACACATTGTGTCCATTAGACATTTAGAACATTTTTTTTCTTTTTGAAGTTTTGTTGTTAGAAAAGTTCTAACTCTTCTATTTGATATTTAAAAGCACCACTTTATTCGCAGTCATTAGATCCATCATCACTGAACTGATTCAGTGTAATTTGAATCGGCTCGCACCACGGAACAGTATAATCATAAAGACGAGAAGGTAGACCTTTGGGATTCTTCAAGATCCTATTGATTTATTTTATAACCATTATTCTATGTGAATCTGGAGATGTGTTTATCAAGTAATTCTGTTTCATGGGGATTGGCTGTTGAGTATATTTGTACAGAAATAAGGTTCTTGGGACAATGTTCATTTTTATTGTTTCTATTGTAACTACAAAGATAAGCACAGAAAATCCCACCTATTTAATTTATCTCCTACTTTTTTGAAATAATTTGCTGTAATTTCAGCTAAACGATCCTTTTAAAGCAGATGTTGTACATAATCTTGGGTACTAGTGTCTCTCAGTTCTGAGGAAATTTATTCATAAATATATTCACTACTTCTAGTGAGAGCAGCAGGAATAAAGCTGCAGGCACACAGTGGGTCCTGAGAGGAAAAGGATGAGCAGTGGTACTCAGTGTACCATGCTCTTTCACATAACATGTTATTTGACATGGACATCTTTCATCACCACCACAAAAGAGAGAGGGCACAAGCATCAGTGCTGTGCCGGTGCTATTGCACTGTTTGCACCCGTGAGGAGGTAAGTGGAAATTGATCTTGCCCCTCCTCCACTCCCTGTATCTAATTCAAAGCATTTATATAATTTCATGCTTTTATTTTTTCACATATTGCCTTTGGTCGTTATACTTGAATTGCAACAAGGAGGGATGAGGGAAAAAAAATAACCTATCATGTGCCTATACTTAAACTTAAGCACCTCAGATTGCATACACTGATCCAAGAATAAACTTTCTAGTAACGACACCTGTTTTTCAACCAAAGTGGGTGTTTTTCCTTTGCCTGAAATAAACAAAGATTACTCTATTTAATCAATGTTCTTTGGCACCCTTGTCTGAAAGAATACTAAATGTGCTTAGTATTCTTTTCCTGCCAGTAACTTCCACAAGACAGGATATTTTTGAGGGCAAGAAGATAAACTGACTAATGTTATGGCTGCCACAGAAGATGATCTGTGAGGTCCTCTCTGGCCAAAGGCCATGAAATCTGGGAAGGGTGCAGCTGAATTTCATGCTCTGTAGTAATTTTCTTTCCCAAAACAGCATGAAGCCTATGCTGCCTCCTGCTCCCTCATACTTCTAATTGTGCTATCTTGACAAAAGTAGCATGGATGCTTGCCATATTAGGAGAAGATTTTAGAATCCTTTTTCTGCTGTATACCCTGATGAGGCCATTCTGGTGTACAGTCTTTGCAACATCACTGGTTGTTGCAACTCCAAGGAGGCACTTGAACTGTAGACGGTATTATGAAACTTCTAGGTTTGCTTTCTTCCTCAGTTTTTAGGATCTCTTATATCTCAGTACTAATGCTTCATGGATTTTTTGATTGAGAGGAAAAAACCCAAAACTAACTCTATACAAAATAACATAACAAACACCTTCATTATTATTTTTGCTATAATTGACAGGCAAATGCTATACTGCCCCTCCATCCTTTCAATACTTACTATTTGAAAAGGTCATGGCCTGCAGTTGTAGTTTCCTTTGGGCTGGAAAAAAGAAGCAGCTGGCCAGCTGCAATGTGAGAAGTGATACTACTTATAGCACATTATTTGCAGTTGCAATGGTTCCCTTTAGGTCTCTTTCAGACTGAAAGGGAACAGCATACATGAGTAACTAGCTTAAGCAGCCACCTGCCATTGTCATGTGGAGGACAACTGCACCAATTTCAAAGAGAATGAGAAAGGTGATGGTTGAACACAATGAATGAAGCTGGTTTTTAGCAGTTTTGTTTTAATGTTGCTATGGCTGACTAGATAGCATTCCAAATCCGTATCTGGAAATACGGCTTCTTTGGCTGTCTGGGCTTCCATGTGTTTATCTGAGTTTACCTCGTGTGCTTTCTACATACAAACAAAAGTGGTCTCAGCAGTTGTCTTAGTTCTTTGTGTTTTCCGTCATTATCAATGAAAGCATTCATTATTATTTTGATCCCATTTGTTGCAAATATAAATAAAATCTGACAAAATTGTAAGTAAATGCTTTAGTGCTGGAAGCTGACAAAATGGGGTAAAATCGCTTTTATGCATAACAAATCTCATTAAGCAGTTTCATGAAAATAAAAGCAATTGGAATCAGGGCCCATGATGAAATGCATACATTTCATTACTTTGTCATTGCAACCACTCAGCTTCATCTGTTCATGCTGCTTATGTCAGTCATGTTTGCCTTTAAGGGATCTGTGTTAATCTATCTAGACAACATAAAGGTCAATGGGATCTGAGGAAAAACACCCTGGTTTTCTCATATGTGATCAGAAACTTAATAGAGATCAGTAGAAACAGCATATTTTTCTGAACTACTTTTTGCTTTGCAGTGTGCCCTAGAGGCTACAAGGACAAGCAAGGGAAGACTTAGGTCATTTAAGACTCATAAAAACCATTGACTAAAGTGCATGAAGCACTGTTTATAACTAAATTGTATTTCACAGAACAAGCAAACACTCAATCCCTTCAAGATGCAATTGCAGAGCATTGGCTCCTCTTCTCAGAACACTTCAGTTTCTAATTTTAACAGCAGAGAATGTCCTCGAGGTACGAAGGGGAGATAATCAAATTAAGTGGGGGATTTGAAAAGGCCAGAAGCAGCATTTGCTAATTCCCCTACATTAAATGTGGAGAAGCCTTTATAGCTTTGTGACTCCTTCAGCTTTGTGGAAGTACAAATATTCTTGCATTTTCTTTTGGGCCAGAGATAGGTAATTTTAATTAATAAATAACTGGCATTAAAGATGTCTAATCACTGTGCTTGATTCTGAAAGTTTCAACATCAATGAAAGTTCAGAATGTTGACAACTTCTGTTTGCAAAAAAAGCATCTTGGTGTAAAGAGGTATGTCATCTGCCTAAGCCCTACTAGGAACTTTACTAGTTTTATGTTGCTACAATATGCCAGTTAGGATTAATATTATATAAAGGAATAGTTTTGTCTGCTGTAATCAATTATACATGCATATACTCAACTAGCTCATTAATAAAAATCTTCTATTTCAAATGAAATGGATGTAATATTGGTAAATGGATGTAAATATTTTACTTAAGAATTTAATAATTCTTTTTTAATAATAAATATATATTGTATTCACATGTGCACACTCAGTGGTAACACAGTGTGATATCAGAAAGGGAGAAAACTATCTTACTCGTGACTGACTTGACCAAGCACAACAGAGCTTACTGCGAGTCAGAAAGTAGAGCCTCCACCTCTTCTTTCCACTTGCAAGAACAGACATCTGAGATGCTTCTGCAGATGTTCCTGGAACACTGTAGTTAACAAGAGAGTGTTTTAACATAAATTGAAGCCAAAAATGCTTCATCTTAAAAAGGTATAAAGCAGCTTTTTCCAGTTTCTCAGCTGGGTCATTAGTGGCTCAGGTCTGTGCATGGTGGCTGATACAGGTGAATATGGCAGAAACCTAAGCATGTACCTGAAATTCTGTTATCTCTGAGACACACTCTAGTCATGCTTTGTGATGTTACAGCTAAAATTCAAGGAAACATGTTAGGCAAACATCAAGACTTATTCGGGGTTTTTTTTGTCTCTTTTGCAATAGCTCAGAACCCCTCTAGATTTGCAAAAATAATTACAACAGTGATAGGCTGGAGTTCATTCACAATACCTCTGTCGTGGTTTAAGCCCAGCTGTCACTCATGCAGTCGCTGTCTCACTCCCCCATTTCCTCCCCCTCTGCTCCTGAAGGGATGGGGAGGAGAATCAAATGAACGTAACTCCCATGGGTTGAGATAAGAACAGTCCTGTAACTGAGGTATGACAAAACCACTGCTGCTACCACCAGTAATAATAATGATAAGGGAAATAACAAGGGAAGAGAATACAACCGCTCACCA
>JARCZZ010006766.1:28743-43902 GCA_030323915.1 Brotogeris chrysoptera | reverse complement strand
CCCCCCCCCCCCCCCCCCCCGCCTTTGCACAACACTGCCCTGGCTTACAGTGCAGTAAATCCTCTCTGCAGACAAGCCCCACGGAGATGAGCAATATAACACAAGATTGATGGATCAGAGAAAATAAACGTAACTCACAGTGTACTTCCCAAGTTAATTCCTTCCTCCTCTCCCACCCCATTCCCCCGTCCTCCAAACACACAAGGAACACAAGGAAGATGACGCGTTCCTTAACTAAACTGTTACTTAGGCACAGAGGTGACTGCTGGAATAACAACACGAGCACTCGCAGCCATAGTGGATGCTGTCCAAATGTTTCTGGAGTGTAGAAAAGCCCCTGTTTAAAGCCTGAATCAGGTCTTGTGCCCAGACTCATCCCTGAAGGGAATGAGAGGGAGTTGGTGGTAAGGAGCAGAGGCTGATGACCACAGATGGGAAACATTCACCAAATGCAGTTAGGATGCAGAGAAGAGTAGCGATCATGTGGAACAGGGCCAGCAAATGAAAGAGAATAAGTCTAAATGGGTTGTAGAAAGGCAGGGTGGAGGTTTACAAGGAGAAGGATGTGATGGGAAATAGAGGGATCCTGAGCAGTGTTTTAGCTTTCCTTCTCTTTGTCTCTCTACTCTTTCTTCAGTATCCCATGCAACGTTAATCGAAGCCACTTATGGGCATGGCCAGGAGAGAATAGCTCATCAGGGGACATAGCACCGCAGCGCCTGGACAGTATACGGCCCTTCATTTCCTCCTCTGATGCTTTCAATAGCTCATGGGATGCCATAAAAGATGATAATGTCAGTGGGACAACTGTAAAACAGTGGGGAGAGGCACGAGCCTCATCTCTTGGGCCATGCGTGGATCGAGTTAGCTGGTGGCGAGCTGTTTGTGGGGCTGCGCTCCAGGTCCCACCACACAGCCTGGCTGCCAGGGCTCCGCTCTGCTGGGATGAGGGCTGTGGTCTGAGATGGGCTGGGAAGTAGGGCTCTTGTCATGGATTTAGATCAAGCCTGACCGTTCAATCGGATACAGGCAAAGGCGAGTCACGGTCCTCATGTTTCTTCCCAGTCCCAGTCTTTTCTACCTCACAAGACTATGGCTCCTGGCCTGACACTTCCAGGGGATCACCCATCAAGACTACAGCGGCAGCTTTAAACACAGGAATTCCTGTTTCACTCCCTTTTACCCAGTGCCTGGAAGCTAAGCCCACTCTGACCCAGCTCCCCATTCCCACTCCTGCCAGGCAGGACTTCTGCTTCACTGCCATCACCTATGACAGGGAGCAGGCACCTCCTCCCTATACTGAGTGGATTTTGAAGGCAATAATCAGGAGAACAATGACATTAACTGAGCCCCAAACCCCTCCTGAGGCGCTGAGCATCCCAGCACCGCAGCAGCACTGCAAGTGCTTGAGAGTAGGTAATTCTGGTCCGTATCAGACTGCGAACGTGGCTCCGGGGGACATCTCTGCAGGAAGGGAGCAGCAGCAGCACATCCTGGAGCGCTGGGAAGAGACTCTCAGGATGGCTTTGCTCGGGCCAATCTGGGTCCAGGAATAAACCAGCCTCATTTGTGCTTTGATGTGCTTAAGTTAATAAGAGTTATCCCTGGGCAAACACAGCTGTGGCTCCCAGCTTGGACTGCTTTAGTCTCCCGGTTCTTTCCTGTGCCATGGCCTTTCCCACCGTGCGCTGCCATCATCTCAGGTACCAGCCTCAGCATCTGTTTTACTGCTATTTAAATTCCCGAATGAAACACCCATATGCTTTTGACAGCAGTAAATTCATTTCCACCCCCTCCCCCAATTACTGCAGGCTGCAAGACTTGAATCTGGATTTGAGACATTCCAGGATCTGGGAGCGATCAGGCCACAACCTCCGTGCAGCTCCAAGGTGTGCGTGGGGAGCCTGGGCCAGCTCTGACCAGCATTAGTGGCGGGGCAGAGGACATCCCCACTGCCGAGCTTTATCTCACTGATCGCCAGAGAGGTCACAAATCACTGCCCGGTCCCTTTCAAGCAGTTGGAAGCACTAAATTGTACCTCTTGTATCCAAACACCATCCAATCTCCTCGGGCCAGGCCAGGTACATTGATAAGGAAATAGCGTAAATGGTCAAACAGGATGGAGCCCGAACTTCACTGTTTCCTGTGCTTTAACCTAGCAAAGTGCCATATCGCTGGGGGAATCTTATTTGGGTTATTTTAGATTATTTCCCTTTCCAAAGGGAGCTTTTGTGGCCATGGATTTGCCACTGTTCTGCTTCAGCGAAGAGGGCCTCAGGTTTCATGTGAAACCAAGAACAGGGCCTTTGTATGTTTTCAGCACAAATTCAGCTACAACCGTGATCAAACAAATGCTGCTATGAGAGTGGCACTCAGCTCCTTCCAACCCCTTTGAGCTTCAAACCACAACTGGTCTTGGGGCACTTTCACTCTCCCCGTCCTGTGAAGAAGATGTAATTAATTCCCACATCACTGTGATTTGTTCAGGATCCTATGAACCGCCCTGCCCATAACCACTGACTAAATCCCTTCATCCCATTCATTTAAACTCGGCTGTGAGCGGGCACTGACCTCACCCCAGGGACTATTTTCCTGGAGGCTTTTTCTAGCACTAACCCCATGGATACACCTCAGTAGGCTATTAAATCCACATGTGAAAATAAACTCATCTACTGTCTTGTGCCCGCAGTTTGGCTTCCTTTTAAGGAGATATAAATGCAATAAAGCTTCCTATTAAAGCAATTTACATGTCTTGCTTTGTTTTCCCAGACAGGCCCTTTCTTCCTTGAAGATTACTGGCTTTTGGGAGTTATGGAACAAAAGCCTTGTCATTCAGGTGCTACTCACTGGAACAGATGCCACCATGACCTGTGTTTTGAATGATGGACAGCTTTTCACACAGCTCTTCAGCCCAAGACACTTATTTCACAGCTACATGATGATGGAGAAAAAGAAATTAAAGCCCAAAGGCTGAAAAAATGGAAACAGAAAGTGGTGAAGCACTGCTGAGACAAGTGGGTCAGCGCTTATTTGGTACAAGGACAGATGTACCCCACGGGAGCAACACTCAGCAGCAGTTTGTCACTAGGGATGAAGGGGGAAGAGCCACAGCAGCAGGTCTGCATTATCCTCTGCTCTGTCGACTGCAGGTCCATCCGTCATCATTTGGCAGCTGTCTGATCACTGTGGGGCTTCTCCACAAGTACTCGGCTGCTAAAGGCAGACAGCGAGCAATGGGACATGAAATCTCCAGCTCATCCATCTCACCAGCGTGTTTCTGTGATGGGCCAAAGGTACACCCTTATTTTCTGAGATTCCAGGGAAGACACACACTTCTCTGCTTGCGTGGAGACAGGGAATCTCAAGAGAGCCAAATAAATGAAACCAGGAAAGGTCTAATGGTAAAAGACAACAAAAATGCTTATAAAAGGGTTTGGATGTGCTGGTTTTCCTTCTTAATTCCAGCTATGTCCCTACCACACATTGGCTTTCAGCCTGTTCAGCAGAGGTCTGAGTGCTAATCCACGCACCAGCCCTTGAGGAAGAAACATGGGTGAAGTGTCCCTGCCCATGGCAGGGGGGTTGGAACTGGATGATCTTAAGGTCCTTTACAACCCAAACCATTCTGTGATTCTGTGATTTCACTTGGGTTGGAAATAGACTTCACTTCCTAAGCACAGCTCAGCCGATGAGACAGCACTTATTGCCCCTACTGCTGCTGCTACGGGCTTTCCATTGCAAGTCACTGTGACAACTTAGTGTTCTTTCCCTGGAAAGCCCTCAGCAGTATCTATACATAAGAACAGCTCCAGGCTGCACGGATCAGGCAGCTGCTGATGTGCAGCTTTTACATTTCATTTATTTTAATGTATTTTCCCCTAAATATCCAGCAGTTCCTGACACCTGTTCATATTTTCTTTAACTTTTTCTTATTGCAAAAGAAATAACTGTCTCCAGCGAAAACCCATTCCTGACTCATTTCCCCACAGGCCTGCAGGGCATGACATGCAAATAACAGCACTGCAACCAGCTGGGGAAAGGGTGAGTAATGCAGTTGCTTGGCAAAGCAGCACAGCAGCCTGTCTGCTCACTTAGGCAGTTCAGAACGCACTCGCTGCGATGCAAAAAGAGATCACAGTGGGCTGAAGGCCTAGAGCTGTGCAACTGGCTTCTCACCCACTGCCCACCAGCTATAGGTATCCTATCCAGCTCAGGATCCTACACATACCCTATATACTTAAACCCACTCCTTCCACATCAGCCATCTAAGAGAAACAGAGTATTTTGTGCCAACACACTGATGCTTGCTCCAGAGAGCCCTTTCTTTCCTTAGAGTGGTGTATTCCATGACACAGGATGCCTGGACCAACCCCATTGGTGTGTCAGATAATCAAGATCATTACAGCAGGCTTGAACGTCTCAGGGAATCATGGAATGGTTTGGTTTGGAAGGGACCTTAAAGCTCATCCATTTCCAACCCTCTACCACGGGCAGGGACACCTTCCACTAGAGCAGGTTGCTCCAAGCCCCGTCCAACCCGGCCTTGAACACTGCCAGGGATGGAGCAGAGACAGATGGATTAGAGCAGGTTGTAAGAAAGGGAGCCAAACTGTGCTTCTTGCAATAACAAATACAAGTGTATTGATGGAGCCTGAAGGGATGAAGAAAAGAAAATACTTCTTTTTTACAGGCTGAGTAGCAAAGTCTATGAGTAACTCCGTGCAGTCCATAGACCAAGTTTAACTCCTTGAGCAGGGGAAAAAAAACACCACCACCAAAACAAGCCTCCACCAAATAAAACCAACCCAGGCTTGGAAGCAGTTTACAAAGGGTTTCAGCCAAGGAAAAGTGCCCTATCCACTGCAGTGGAGTCAAGTAAACTTACGGTGTGGCTGGCGAGTCAGATAGCTGGTACGGGAGTCAGGAAGAGTCCAGCCTGGAATAAAATGTGCCACCAGCTATTCCCATGGGCACAGTCCCCATTATGCAGGAAGCTCTAGATACCTTCCCAGGACGTTGCCTCCGTACCTACAGTCATTCAAAAAAGCAACAGCTCTTTGAAACAAGAGAGCGAGGCCAAAGAGGTCTTGGATTTCCACAAAGGAAAGCCAGGTAAAACAGCACTGAAGGCAAGGACAGGACTGCCCAGTCTATGTAGAGACTTAGGCGGCCCCAGGGCAGCCTCTATCCACTGCAGCCTCACTTAACAGACTCCCCATCTCTTCTCTCACGCCCAAAGCCTTACTGATTTAGGTGAATGGGTTAATTGTGACTCATCTTAGTATTTCTTCCAAAGAAAAGATCCAGAAAGTTACTGCATTCCTCTTAGGTGTCTGCACCCCCTGCTGTGGCCTGAACTTAAGACACCAGAGGAGCTGCAATATTAGCTGCGCTGGAATGTTTTGGTTTTCCCTTGCAAAACAGGCTCATCTCTCCAAGTGTGAATGTGCTTCAGTTACCTAAACACACTGAGAGGAGGTGGGAAAGGGCATTTCCATGTTTTGGCATTTAAATAAAGAATTGCCATTTTATTGAAAGCAAACCCAAAAGGACATGCCCCAACACGTTCTCCTTGCAGGCCATACCAGGGAAAGAAGAAACCTTAAGAAGACAACTTTTCCCTCTAAATATTAAACAAATTCCCATCAGCAATCTGTCACCTCTGGACCAGCGTGCAAACCACACCACCTCTATGAGGAGAACTGATTTAATGTCACACACGTGTGCGCATAACAGACACATTCCACCGGGAAACCCAGGTACATTCCACACACACATACAAACGGTGGCTTGTGAAAGTTCTTCTGTGGGACACTTTCTGACCCATAAGAAAGAAAACCTGCAGCAGAACTGCAGTTTGATGTTAGTGATAATGAAACAATTGATTTCCATTGGAACTGGGTAGATAAATAAAGATCCAATTTCTTGTCGGGACAAGGGAGTGAAAAATCAAAGCTGCCAGTTTATACTGTTGGGACATTATGTTCTCAGGTCATACCCAAACTGATACAATAGCATTCACCTGGGTAGAATTACACCAGATTATAGTATCTAAGGACATGGCCCAACATCATCTTGAGCAGTAAATCTATAAAAGCACACATAAATCTATTCATTTCAATTAAAAGACACACTTGACCTTAAGCCTTTCCCCTCACAGCAGCTGGTGAAGGTCACATCAACAGTTTGTACCCCCCCAAAAAAGCAGCTAGAGGTGAAAAATAGCTAGAAAATGTAATTGTCCATCAGTCTTTGCTCTCCCTGTCCTGGTCAACCCATCCCACATACATCTGCAATCATCACTGAGCTGAGCAGAGGACAGCAAGAATAGGTGCAAGGTGGGGGCATAGGGAGATGTGTTATTTCAGTGTTGTAGGAGCAGAGGAAGACACAGGCAGCCAAAGCTGTGCAGGGAAGATGTCTGTCCTCATTTGGCCTTTTCTCTACCTGTCCTCTTTGTTTCACAGCCCCAAAAGACAGTGTAAGTGAACACACCACGTGGTTTCCTGTTGGATCATTGCTTCCAGCGGCTGTAGACAGCAGCACAGAACAGAAATCAGAACAACGGGAGAAGGCTGCTAGAGCAGAGGCACGGATCCTCCTGGTCACAGACTCACCTGTGTGGCTGGAGCTGAATTACTCCAGGCCTGGAGCCATGCTCCAAACCTGCCAGTTCAATACGTATTGACCCTCGGCACAACTGTGCTGGCTGGGCTTGTTTTCACTTCCACGGGTGAAGCACAACTCCTCACTCTTCATTATAGCTCCTCAGCTTCCCCCTCTCACAGCTGCACTACATAGAAGTTTCCTTATGACTATATGCAGTTCAAGTGCTGTTGCACTACATAGAAGTTTCCTTATGACTATATGCAGTTCAAGTGCTGTTTTGGCTTCATTTTATTGTCATTAAACTGAATTTACACGCAGTTGTTACTGCGATACCTTAGCAGGAGACAAGCTGAAATACCACCTTTTCCTCTACCATAAGGCGCTGTTATGTTAAACAACTGATTCTTCCAGGTTATTCTGCAACATATGTTATTCTTAAAAATAAGCCTCATCTGGACTGAAATAAAACCAGCCACTAATTTCTCATCACTGATTTAGGAAGTACAGAACTCATTCCCAGACCTGTAAAACAGGCACTACTGCAGTGACAGCAGCTTTCTTCATTAAAACATCATACCACACACAGACATTCTCTACACATACTCAGGTAACAGTTGCTACCTCCAAAGAACCATATGAAATATAGCATAAATATATATTTGGATATAGCAAACGATCTAAGCACCAAAGGACTGGCAAACGTGGAGAACACGGGTGTTAAACTCCCCATTCCTACCTAGGAGTAGGTACTTCAACGTGCAGGTCCCAGGAGTGCACATGCAGTAACCATCTGCTTGTGTAATTACCCATGTATAGCACAGGCAATAGGAGCACGAGCGAGCTCCAAGAAGAGGGCTGCTCAACCTTAACAGTTCATGAGGTGTCGGATGATGACATGAATGCTTGCCCATGTTCAGATAGGGAAGTTGAGGTGTTAGGCACACAGAATACTGGTGGACAAGCCTGAATTAAAGCCCAGGAGCCTTAATTTTTGTCTCGTTCCAAAAAAGACAGCAAAGAGACTTCCTCCACACTGACTCGGAGAACATTAGATTAGGCTACAGAGCCAGTACATGGTGCCAAATCTCCTTAACTACAAGCAGGCGCTTTTTAATTGAAGAAATATACTGATATCCTGCTCAGGTGACACGACACAAACTGAAACTAAAGAGAGATGGGTTTTATTCTTGATCCTGCTGCTGCTTCAAAGGACGACCCCAAGGAGAGTCATTTCTTTTCTCTATCCTTGACCTTCACACTTGTCCCATTTGTGCACTACCAGTTCCTTTGTACAGCATTGCCTGATGTACTGAGGAACTCGGTATCCTTATTAAAACTATGTTTATGGATTGCTTAACATTGTTTATTTCAGGAACCCCATGTACTCTTAAAAAGAAACACTTTAGAGAGAGAATGATCAAATGGTAGAGATACATCACGGCTGCTTTGCAGTATGGTGACATTCCTTGCCATAGGTAATGATGAATTAGCGGCAATTATAGCACTAAGTTTGGAGAATGCCTCGACACTGAGACAGCGTTCAGGTAAGGCAAAGTTTTATTGCAGCTCATTAAAAAAAGGCAATAAAAAGTTTCAGAACCGTCACAGATCCTGACTACATGAAGCTAATAATCAGCACGATAAACTATCATTTACATGAATAGGAAACTGAATGGACATTTCATTTCCTACGCCTTTGTTACTCCCATTCAGTTGCACCGATGGTGCTATTCAGGGGAGCCAGTGTGGTGCCTGTTTACAAGAGAACTTTGCAAAACAAAGACAGTCACGGTCAAAACTTCGCTGGTCAATGCAGTATATCTACATGGAAGACCTCTGAAGAAATAGCAGGATTCTGAAATAGCCTCCTGGGATAGTTTAGTTGGAAGTAGAAAGCAGGAGGGAATGATCCCAGTGCTATCTGGATGTGTGGTGGCCACAGAATAAAGCATCTGGTTTTCAGAGGCTTGATCAAACTTTCCTTGTCCAGGCAAAAAATACCATTGCAACTGCCTTAGAAAAGGACAAGTAACAAAGTGCTCTGCACGCAGAACATAGGATTGGCCCAGAGAAATCTTGACATAAACTCTTTGCTTTCAATGGGAGCAGAGAATGTGCCATGCCAACATCCAGCAATATATTTCAGACTATCTATAACATACCATGTGAGCAGCTCCCAGATATGGTTTGGTTTCCCTTCTTTCTTTTAACCAGAGAATGAAATCGCTCTGAATTTACGACGAAGCAAACTGAAGGCTCAGTTGGAACCACTGTTTCTAAGAAGACTCTTCTATGCCAGAACTCTTCATGGTTCAGCTGCTAAATTACCCATTATAAAAAGAAGTGCAGTTGAGAGACTGTGTTAATCTCAGAAGTTTAAACATGGCCCTGTAATGACTGCTTTATACTGCCCATAGTAAGGTACTTTATGGGGCACGCAGGAGGTTCATCCGCACGCGTACGTTAAATACTCCTGGGAATTTTCTCACATGGAGGGACGGGGCCTGACACAAAACTAACTGGTACAAGACATTGCTGTCATTCACACTGCAGCAGGAATGCCACCCAGTAAGGAAAGACTTTACAACACCTAAAAGAGATAAGAACCGACAGCCAGCATGGCAGTAAGATGTTGCTTTTGGAAGTGCAGAATTCCCTAGCCTGACAATCAGCACAGATTCTGGGAAGGTAACAGAAAACCGACTGTCCCCTTGCAAGGAAATGAGAGCTTAGGTGTCAACTATAAATAGATGATAAAGAAGCATGGGTGGTTTCAGAGTGGTTTACTAACGCCAAGAGTATTTAGAGCCAAATTAGGCTCTTGCACATAAAAATTCCTTGGGATTTAGGGTGAGTTCATATGTGATTTCCCTGACAGACTACACCCAACTGCCTGTCACCATTCTCTCTAGTAATACAGATCCATCCAGGCTGGCTCAGAGATCCCAGGTGAGAAGACTTAAATAAAGTAAGTATGATGGCAAAGTAGTTACAGATGTACCAGTGCCTTACTTTTTAAACAATAAATGCTTCATAAGAATGAATCGGGCGTCTCGGGGGACATATGATTCCACACGAGACAAATGCAAGCACCCAGCAAGGCACTACATGAAGTACTTTGTGTGAAAGCATCGCCTCCCTCGGCTGTAAAACACATGCAGTAAACTGAAGAGAATTCTTAATCCTTCAGTGTTATCATTATTACAGTATCATTCACTCGCTTGTCTGGGAGCTGCCTTCTTCTCCCACCAACTGCTTTGCCTCACAACAATGCCAGGCTTCTGACTCAGAGGACCAACAATAGGCTCTCCCCTGAGCTTATGGCATCTCCTCCACGATGCCCTGGCAGGAGGCAGCATAACAATAATTTGACAGGCATCCTCCCATGGGAACTCAACACATCAGTCAGGCTGCTGACACACTCCACACCCGGAGGAGCTCATCCAGACTGTGCACGATTTCTAGGTACAGGCAGCTGCTCTTGATTTACCATCCAAAAGATACCAAGTTTTTCTATTTCACTAACAGCAGGACAAGAAAGTACCTATTTTCCGTGAAAGCCCCTGTGACATTGCCATGCTGGTGTGAGCTCAGTCTGATGGAGTAAAGCAAAGCAGAAGGTAATCACCAGAGAGGACTGAAGTCCTATTTCTAATCCAGGAACAGATCTACTCACTGGCATCTAAAAGGAAATGGTATTGTAAAAGCAGTTGTAAGTTACCTTTTTATGATGTGTAAAGAATCTCTTTCCAATACAATAATTACTCTTCAGATTCTTTTTAGAAAGAAAATTGGAAAACCACAGCAGTTTCACAGGGTCCACTGCTGTTGGGTAGCACTGACACCAAGCAACATATTCTGTCCAGAATAGCACAAGTTATCTTAATCTGACTGCTCTGACTTGATGAGTTAAAATTAATGATGACCCTTGTGTCTTTGTAGAATCTGTCAATATATGGCAGCACTGAAAAAGAGAGTTTGAGTCGCTCCTTCCCCTCATGTAGTGCCATGAGACAAACGTCCATCAGTTCATCACCAATGGACCCATTTGGTTAGATAGCTGTTGTTTAAAGGATGGTCAAGATTAATAGCTTGACGGAAGGCAGACAAATCCTCTCTTTTCTTACATGAGAAAGATGAGGATTTGCAAATCTTCATGGAACCCTTTTCCCACTAAAAGTTGCTGAATGAAAGTCCTAAGCTCTGACTCATTCCTGAAGCTTGGCATACTTGAATGCTCTGACTTATGTTGGCAATGGGGAACTGGCTTTGATTGAGGCTTCTGCCATCTCTAAAGTATGCTCAAGGTTCCTGTCTGTTTAACCTCTCTTAAAGATAATAAATCCCTTATGAGACAGGAAAGCTGGACAATCATACTTCAGACTAGCTCCGTCTGTGTAGCTCCAAGAGTAACTCTCAGTGCAGGTGATAGCAAGCATACAGCAAGCAAAAGTTCCAGGAGAAAAACAGTATTATGGGAAACAGACCAAGCCGCTGGTTTTATGGACACAGCTCCATCCCAGCACTCAGGCAGTAAAACCAAAATGAACTGCCTCCAAGTTAAAAATACCCAATAAAACTCAACAGCAAGGTAATTATTTTGACTCGACGGAGGAAGAAGACAGGTCACTCTCTCCCACAGGGAGCAGCTTACCTTGCTGACACACCAAAGGGTAAGACAGCTTTGGAAAAAACAGATGAACTGAAAGCTGTGTTTTCTGTGATTTGGATTTATAACACCAACCAAGCTCATACCACTCGGGGCCAAATAAAACCCTAAAAACCAAAAGGAGTGTAAGCAGCACATCCTTCATCAGCCTCTCCAGTGGTGCCACAGCTCCCCCAGGGGACCAGACTGGAGTCCACTCTACATTCCCAGCACTGACCTGCCACATCCTACTTAATAATGCAGGTTCCTCAGATCTCAGTTGTCAGATTTGCTGGATCAATACTTGTCCAGCACACAGAGACAGCGAGTCTGGATGGCACCCTAGGGATGAAGGGATCTTCTCTCTTTCTAACTTTCCCTTGGAAAAATGGAAGTGAACACCAGTCAGCAACTGAAGGTGTCACCTCTAATATCGATCAAATCGATGACAGACATACACTTGAATGACTGAAACTTTGTATTGTGAGGATTATAAAGCTGCAACATCAGCTGCTTTTCCTTTTTGCCTACCCCTCCTGGTAAGGACACATACTTTCTGTGGAAGTTATGATCTTCTATCAATACCATACACCACAGGACTGTCACAAAAGCAAAACTGAAAACTCCAGCAGTAGCATAAAGGAGGTATTTATTGTTAAGCATTTATTGTCATTTATTGTTATCAGACTACAAAAGCAAATGCCATAGTAACTAACGAAGTACAGGAGAGTGCCTTGTGAATTCAACAGATTTTAGTTTCTGGCATCTTCAAAAAAGAAATAAATGTCTTAGTTTGGCTGAAGAAAACCACAAAGTGCAACTGCCCTGGAATTGGGGCAAACAGATACGTATAGGGGCAATAATTACAGGCAAATTACATCTAAACAGATCTGTTCACTGTATTTCTAGCCATCTCATATTTTTCTTTGTATCTGAGGGCTTGGGCTTTCTTTCTCCTTTTTAGGTCTCGGTACTGTAGGGACCAGTTTTCTGAGGTTTATTCTCTGAGCTGACAACAGTGGTTTATTCCACTGAGAAGATAAACAATTAAACACAGTTTAACGTTACAAATGACTCAGGTTTCTGGTAATTCCTCAAGATGAGGGAGGAAGTTTTTTGATGAAACAAATTATGGAAGCGCTTGTTTGGCATTAACCAAGCACACCGATGTTTCATGTTTCAGAGCTGTGAAAATGACATTCTCTTCCAGCCAAACCACAAGATACAAAGCTTGAAGTTAACAGTGAAAATCAAAGCCCCACAAACCTTTCCCCAAAACACAGTCCAGTTACTTTAGTAAAGGTAATAGTGTGGGATTAACCCATCGCTGTTCAACAGCATGGCCCCTAACCCATTCCCTTGAAATTCTTAAACCAGAACACATTAAAGTTCAAGTGTGTGAACAACACAAGGAACCCAACAGGAATCAGCATTACCTCTAAAGAGCAAAAAGGACCCTTCAGGTGAGATGTTTCGATTAAGCACCTTTCTTTCAAACAAATATTGGAAGGCAGCATTAGTCCTTGGTGAAAATACACCTTCTTGTGGCTTCAAATGGAAATCAAAGACTGATTTACAATCATTGTGCCTTTTGCTACCAAGATGGGAAAGGTGTATTCAGTGGACCTTCAAATTACATTCTGACAAAATACATGAGGCTCAAGTGAATCTCCTTCAAGAGTGACCTTAGCTCGGTGGTGCAATCAGCAATTAAGATACTAAAGCTGCTAGTACACCTCCAGTAACTGTTTTCCAAGTCACATCCAAGCACCTCCCTTCATCATGGAATTGGTGGCTGCTAAAACAATGCCCAAACACAACTCCCAGTTTCCCGAAGCATGGGCCAGCTCTATGTAATTTGGGAATCTGCACTGGTGCAAGTGATTTTGTTCTCCCCAAACAGCCAAACCAAGATAAATGGGGAGAATAGCAGCTAAGTCACACCTATTGAGACACTTGTCTTTTTCTAATCACCTCACACCATAAATTTATCCTGTGATTCTACATTCATTGTCGATAGAAAAGAAGCTACAACTGTTACACCCTGGTTAAGTGTAAGGTTATTTATTCCATGAGGACATGAGCAGTTATGACAGTAACATTAACTTCAGATAATATTGATTACATAGCCAAGGGATACACTGAAAATGATAATATAGATCTGGAACTTGGAATGCTTAAGGTGGTTTCCACTGAGCTCTCACCCCTGATGCTGCTTCTCAGCGCCATGATGCTGCAGCCTGGGTTTGTTAGGATTGTGTAAAATCAGCCAGTCAGCAAGCCAGATCTGTGGAACAAAACCCCAAATGCTTTCAGTGTTCTGTTTTTTTCTGTTAAGCGTATGGGAGAATATTAAAAGCATTATTTGAAACCTGATCCAGAGGCTCTCCTGCTGTGCTGTGAAATCCAGATTTTACAGCAAAAATGGATGCACAAAATAACCTGATGTTTCAAAGTGTTCTTTTAAATCCTCACAGCTTATATGGCTTTTGAACAATTCACACTGACCTTTAGAAAACTTCTGGCAATGTCTATCTTTGTGTATGTATAAGAACATGTGATCCGTACTTCAAATAACCTGGTCCTATTTTGGACTGAGGCTGTACAATATGCATGAAACTGCTTAATGAAATACTACTGACAAAACTTAGAGATACTTTAGCTAGTAATTGATTAATTAAAAGTGACAGTCTTTTGCATCAAAATCACCTTACAGTATCTAAAATAATAAATCCCAAACATGGTTACTCCTTGAAATTCATCTTTTAAGCTTTTCCATCACATTGTACTTACCTAAGAATGAGCAAGGGAGGAATGGCCTAATTTCATCTGCCACTCCTGGCCTGGCCTTAGGCAAAATAACCTTTTACCTCCATTTCTCCACTTGTAAAGAGATGTTTTTAACACATCCTTATTTACTTCACAAGCCTGTTGATGATTAGTTTCTGGAATGCTACTTCATAGCTTACTGTGAAGTGGAAGAACTGATAGGATAGTAGACCAGTAAGGTAAACAATGCTCTCCTTTTATTAGCAGGTACAAACACAGAAGCCCAAAAGCCCTTAGAAAGACTATTTGGTGGTAAAAAAAATAAATCACCCTAAATTCAGCTACAATCGGTCTGGCCTTTGGGCAAAGGGATGGATGAAAAAACTTCTTCATCTCTGCTTTATAGATTTCTACAGCAACACTGCCAGACGTCCAGATCAAGTGAACAGGTTATAAAGCTGGAACAACCAAAGTACATTTAATCTGATCTCGTGTATATCACATAGAAACACCCCTGAATTATTTTGCAGGCTTTTCTTCTGAAATGTATCTTGTAAAAAATGCAACGTTGATTAAAAACCCGATAATGAACTAGAATCCACCACAACTGCCAGTAAGTTGTCACACTGAGGAGTTATCTACATTCTTAATGAAGCACAAGTGTGAACGACTTGAACTTTACCACATTTTTCCAGACGAAAGCAAGCTAACTTTGTTTAGGGACTGATAAAAATACCAACCACCACCAAAACAACAGGAAATTAACTCCAGTCTTTCCACTAACAACTGTAATTTGAATTACATCCATGGTGAAAAGGAATATGTGAGCGGAGGGCAAGATGCATCAGATTGATAACTGGAAAGGGGTCATAAGAAGACTAAAGAGTTTTCTGTAGGTCAGGTTGACTACACGAAATGGGTTTCACTTCAAAGAATCATAATTCATTTTCATGTGGAACTGTAGAGCAACTCAAACGCTAATCAATGCTGCATATAATATATAAATATAAGTTATATAAAAACAGCTAAAATAATTGGTTATTCTAATGAAGGATCAATATTAAATAAGCACAATGACACAATATAGATAAGCCTTGCTAAGAACTCCATAGTATATTACTCAACTGTGTAAC
>JARCZZ010006766.1:0-22298 GCA_030323915.1 Brotogeris chrysoptera | reverse complement strand
TAAGAAGAATCCACTTTGCCTTCATCGTCTTAATGAGTAATGTAAATAATGTAAAAACAGAAATGAGAAACAAAACTGTTTCCTTGCAGCCAGTTTGGAAAAAAATGGAAAAAACTATTTCCTTGCATATTCCAGTTTGGAATATGTTTGAAATACAAAGGCTGAAGTTTTTAATTGCATACCTTAAAAACCAAAATAAAATAAAGGTCCTGAGTGCACAAGATGGAGTAATTCAGATGCTGACTTTGTTCACTGATGCAGGTGCTTGGTGTTTCTTCAGCAGGGGTACCTTGTCCAGTATGGAATTTGAAGACATTATAAACACTGCAAGGACAGAGAGATAATGGATAGTATTTAAAAATATTGAACAAAAAGGTGATGGAAGGAGCTCACCATTTCATTTTAGTTTAGCTCAGAGTTCATTCAGGAAGGCTGTTTCGTTTCAACGAGCGCCAGCCAGACAGCTTGGATTTTAATTCAAAGGCTTCCTCAGCCTGGGTGAACGCTGCAGAACTGTGATTACGTAAGAAATATTGTATTTAATATCGGTGTAAAACACTGCTAACGTCAATCTCCTGCAGTTTCTTTACTGCGGGCATGCTTTATTCAGCTACCCAAGCAAGGAATCAATCGCTGTGTGTGCGTGCACGCTGCAGCTCGGCCGCGAGCAGGGTCCTGCGCTCTCTTCCCCACCACAGGCCCTCGCTCTCTGCCCGAGGTTCGGCTCCTCGCTGTTTCCAGCAGCATTGCTGGAGGGCGGAGACGGTCTAATTTTAGTCCCTCGGAGAATCCTCTGCAATCCAATGAGCGGGCGGCTGCATCTGGAGCTGCAGCCAATGAACACCGGGTTTCCTCCTGCTTCGCTTCCCACGACGGTTTAATAATGCGGACTTGCAAATTTAAAGTGGCCCCGCATGTTAAGAGAAAATACCCTCACGTGTTCCCTAACAACGACACATCTTTTTACAGTAGCAGCATCTCAGAGGGTTCTTCGAAAGCCTCGGATTCCATAAACCTGGCTTTACAACCCTGTGTTAGTATCATTATCTTGGTTTTATTATCTTCATAGTGCTTGAAAACATGTTTGTGTAACTCAAATGCTGGCCTGAGGCATCTTCCCTAACATCTGTAGGCCAGGGGTGTGCTTTTAAGAAAAGAAACAATAAAAAAAAGGGTAAAATTATCCTGACAAGGAAACGAACCATTACAGATCTGAATACTTCGTAGGGCATAGCTTTGCTGCTGTATCTTATCTGTTAAGCTGTTTAACCAGCCTTGGTTGTCTCACTTATTTTTAGCCGGTGTGGAATATAACAACACTGAAAGATTGTGGCTGCAGGTGCATTTGCAGTCAAGTAACAACATATAAGTAACTTTTGAAGGAGAAATACTATTCCAGAGCTTTGTACTCCAACATTGCAACAAGGAAGATTAATGTCTGGTAGACTGGTGAAAAAGGGCAGAAAAACAAAATGATGACAATAACAAGAGTGAAGAAAAGCTAAAGAAGCAATACAAACTCTTTGCATTGATTAAAAATACAGCTTGCATGTCCTTTAGCTTTACTTGCATTTTGACATTAAGTACAGAAGAATGTATGTGCTTTAGCAGCAATTTATTAGCTATACATTAACCACACACAACTTTAATCCACCACGGACTTCCTTGCTTCTGTCCCTGGTGATAAACTGTCACACCCACAGCACCAGCTTACCTTCAGCACTTGCTTCATCCATCCGTGCTTTTGCAGTGCAAAGTGTCTCTGGCGGAAACCCTGTCATCAAGCAAACTTCCTCTCCTGCAAGCCAGCTCACTCTTCCATTTCTGCCTTCTTACAGCTACACAATTCTACTGCAGCTTATCTGCCCTCCTGTATTCCTAGCTAGCTTTGCACTGCTGCTGACTAACCCTTGGCAAGCCTCCCTTTCTGCTCCCCTCTACTTGCTATTGCACCATTTTCTTTAAAGTTAAAATTAACAAACTACTCTCTTGATGCTTCCCCTTTCTACAAGCCTCTAAGTGGCAATAACAATAATATTATCTACACGTCTTCTGTAACTCCATCACTTGCCTTATTAACCTCACCTTGTTTCATTTCCTGATTTTCTTCACACCCACTCTTCCATTTGTTCACAGCTTTAGTCATTGGGTCTGCTCTGACCCCCCAGCACCCACAGAGATATGCTGCTGTCGTTTACATATTAAGAAGAAAAAGCAAACAGAAACCAAATGTAAGCCTTCGGGCAAACTGTCAGCTCACTTTTACAAGTCTTCCAGTCGCATCTCTTGTCTGGTTCTACCCTAAATCCCTTAAAATTGGTGTTGCTTCCTCCTGTCATCAGAAAGATTCTCAACCCATCTTAAAGCAATATTTTCTTTGGCTTTCAGTCACATTTAGCATAGCCAGCTCATGTCTGATCTTCGCTTTTACAGTTATTCTCACCTACTGCTTCTCCAGTGACAGTTTCAGCTTGGCTTCTCAGTACTTTCCTTTATGTTTTCTTCCGTTTTCTGCAAGAGCAGTGGTGAGCACGGATTCTGACTCTCCTCCCTTCTAGCTCACAGTTCAACATCCTGATGCACAAATACAGGTGTTACTGCCCCCATTCAAACTTCAGGTGTCTCCATTGCAATATAAAGTTTTGGCAGTGAGCATGTGTAAAACAAACCCTCTGTCTGTAAGCCAACCACTGTTCTACTGAGCTATTTTACAGCCTGCAAAGGAGCAGGTAGAAACTGACAGCTAGGAGCGTGTTGTTTGAGCTCAGATTGCTCTGAACTGCTGTGGGGATCTCAACCAGGGCACAATCTTCTGCAACACCATTTTCTTATTTTTCCAGTTAGTTCTCCACACCTTTCCAGAGCCAGTCTGCTCTACCACACACAAAAATGTTGCTCTTCAATTGCAAGCCCATTCACTCGCTGATCTGGTTCCAGGTACCTTTTGTTTCACACTGAAAGGCTGTTTCCTGCCAGCCTGTACAACTGAATCCCACTACTGCACTTTCAAATAGACTGTCCTGCTTTATCCCGCCTCATTGCACAGGCTCAACTCTTGCTGAACACCTACAAAGGTTAGCATTTTCAACTGATTTTCTATAAAGCTCCTCCTCATCTGTATATAGGCATTCTATATAGATATTGCATGTAGATATTAGGGGTTTACCTAACCTTTTGGAACATCAACAATTGGCTCTTTCATTGTTCCACATAATGTTTAACATAATACTAGCTTGGATTATCCCTGAGGCCACTAAGCTCAGACATAAGTATTCAGTGTGATACTATCCACAATGAATAGATGGAAGTGTGAATAAACCAATAACACCCTTTTATTTGATAAATTACAAGAAGCAATCAGTTAAATAAGGTTGGTTGTTTTGTAAATTATATTGTCAATGCTTCCTAAAATGCATCTTCTGGTAATCTTAAAAAAACATACTTTTTGCCATTCTTATTTTCTTACTTTCAACTGCACCATTGAAATCAATGGGCTTACTTGCATAGTTATTAATAACATACATTTATACTGTGCATAAAGACTATCTCAGGCAGAAGCTTCCTATAGCATGGCATTTGGTATATGATCAGCAGCCTGTGACCTGACCATAAACAAGTAAAATTCAATTGAATTTCAGTCAACACCATGAATAATCATAGTAATTACAGGATTAAAAAAATGGCAGATAGAATGATAGCTTTTTTCTCAGCAGTAAATGTGTCATGTAAGGAGAATTGCCACCCAAGCAGGTATGTGTGTATTTTGCTTTGATTAACCACAGGCTTTGAGTGGGGAGTAAAATGCAAGGCCAGAACCCAAGTCACAACCCAGAGGAATTCTTTAAAGTTGCCAGTGGCATGATGGGGCCTGGAGAGACAAACACTAATCCTAACAAATATTCTCGAGTTTCTCAGTCTTCCATGTCTACCTTGTCACTCACGCCAGTCACAGTTTTCGAACCAGGCTGATTAGCCAGTCTACAACTACTCTAATATTGTGCTGTTGGCTATGGTCCATAGAAGGCATCAAACAGCTATTGCAGTGTGGCTGCTGGGAATCACAGAGAGCCCCAGGAACTGCTGTTTGGAATTGCCAATTTGAGAGATTGAGATGTACCTGACCAGGAGAAATGGGCAGTTGGAAAGGAGTACATCTTTAAAGAACGCAGGAAAAGGATAATGTGCTAGAGGACCAGTGCAAAGGCTCTGAGAGGGGAGGCAGGTTGAAGAAATACAAAGGAGCTGTTTGGGGCTGTGAATCTTGCAGGGGAATTAAGTAATAAAGAGATCATCAAAAGCACTCAGGTTACACCCATCAGCAGAGCCTAGTCTTACATGTCAGACTCATACCAACTCCTGCCAAGTTTACTCTCAGGTGCTGGTCTATAAGCTTTTAACTTCATTGCAGATGTGTTTTGCAGTCAGCGGACTCTGCTGCATACATAAAAACCCGCAGAAAGAAGGTGGACAGCACACAACAGTGGTAGCATTTACTGTTTCAACCGGCCCAGTTTCAGCTGTTTACAGGCTGAAAGTCTTACGTTTACAGTTTCAGCCAAAGCTGCCTAAAATATCACAAGTTCTCTCACTGGTTGTGGGGTAAGTTCCTCTGAGATGGTATAAATTAGGCTAAAGACTACCTTAGAAAAATTTCTTTGCCTTTAACATTTTATTAAGGTTCAATGCAAGAAAAACAATTTAAAATGCATCCTCATAGAGTATCTTTATCAGATAACATATACACCTCATCCTACAGACATTACAATTATGAGGTGTACTGGTTAGTTATTCTTTCTACTGTCTTTACTAGACCTGACCTCATACATTAGCCTGAAGAGCTTGTTGTAGAGCTTGTCCATAGCATATCCTGTCCTTGTCGGCAGACCAGGCTCTGAAGTTCTGCACTGTTGTAGCTTGGGCTGAAAGTGTGCAGGATTACTTTCAAATTAACATCCATTATGGATAGAGCATCTGATTCATACATCACATGTGTCACACCAGGCTCATGTATTGTTGGGCATTAAATGGCTATAATAGTTTTTCACTTGTGAGCAGTAAAAAGGTGGTGTGGGGGGAAGATTTACAGAAGCAAATAGCCCTTATGGATAAGGATTTAAAATCCAGGTTCTGTAAGAGAATCAGCTGTAATTTCAGTAACGAATACAATGCAAGTCTTGGTGCTCATGTGCGTGGGTATCAAAGCAGAAAGCTGAGCTTGGACCAGATAAAAGTAATGCTTGTGGCAAGCACTAAGTGAGAGTGGTTTGAAATTAGCTACTGTATTGAGGGGCTGTTTTTTATACCATCTCCCAGTACTAAGAACAATTTCTGGTTTTCTCCCCACTTCCCCTTCAGAGCTCTGGCTTAGGGTCTGAAGCAATGGAATGTTTTATTAAAGAAAGAAAAGAGGTTCAGATCCTTATCCTGTTGCTTTTAATGCTCATCTTCAATGCTCTGCTTATTGTAGTGCTACAAAGCTCACAAAACCAAACCTCATGTCCTGTTTGACCAAGTTTCTACTTCGGCAAATGAATCCTGGAGAGGATAGAGCGCTCTAAAGGCAGTTCACTGAAGGACAGCCTGGATCCTAAGCCTAGACTTCACAACAAAACGTATTGACACTTTATTTTTATTCACAAGTAGCAATGTGCACCCTTTCTAACTTGTACTACCAGATGAAATATGGAAGTTGAGCCAGAGGAGATATTTGACAGAGGGTGGAGCAAGAAATGATGCATATATATAGATATAAATATATATTTATATGCATCATTACCACATATATTCATTACCACACAAAGTCAGGTAATAATGGTTACTTTTTGCCCACGCGCAACTTTGCCAGCAAGGCTGATGTATGTCTGGGCAGAAGGAATGAAGGCCTCGGCACACTCAGGGCACCAGCTCCGGAGTTATGTAATATCCAAACCTAAGTTTCCATTAAAAAATAACAAAATTCTGGCCCTCTCGGTTGCAAAACCAGCCGAGCGGGAAGCACTAAGTAAACCTCTCACACTGGAGCCACAGACTCCGTGTACATACCACACCTTGAGCTGAACCACTGCAAGGAAACACCGCGCTCAACTCACAGCCGTGTTTCCGCAACTTCACCGCGCGGGACCCGCGGGCCGGGCTGCGGGATTGAACCGCGGTAGCCCCCGGCTATAGCCCAGGCGCCGCACCTCACCGGTTGTGCTTCCCCCCCCCCTCCCCTTGTCACGGGTGTGGCGTTCGTGAAGCGCCTCATGGGCACGGTAACGCTCAGCACGGCGATGCGGCGCCCGCCAAACGGCGGCAAGGCACGGCGGCTGCCGGGGCAGGGCTGCCCGGCGGCGAGAGCCCCGCTGCTCCTCGCCTCAACGGCCGGTAACGGCGGCAGAACGACCCCCGCGCAGCTCGCCTTCCCTCAGCCCGGTCCCGCGGGCCGCCATCCGCCTCACCGCGCCCACATCCCGCGGCGGAGCCAGTAGGAAGAGCCGAACGACGTGACAGATAGGCAGCGGTCACCAACGAGGAAACGGCTTATTGCCGTGTGGCTGAGGCTCCGGCGGTATAAAGGCGGCCACGCGTTACGGCTCGGGGCTGGAGAGTACGTGTCTGAGGGGAGGCGGCGGCGGCGGCGCTGTCCGGTGCGGAGCAGCCGAGCGCCGCGGGGACGGTGTCAGCCCCAGTGCGAGAGGCGGTTTGAAACCGATCCCGGCCGGACCGGATTTTATCTGCGAGCGGGTTTTAAAGTGAGTACGGACGGGATGGCGGCGGAAAGGGGAGGGGCGGGACCGGACCGGATCAGACCGGCGCGGTGGGGGGAGCTCCCGGCTGACCCGCGGGCCGCCCTCCTCTCTTGCAGGCTCCTGTCGTCCCTCTCGCCTCTGCGGACGGGGCAGCATGTCCGAAGCGGAGCAGCAGTTGGCGGCCGGTGCCACCCAGAACGGGCACGAAGCGGCCGAGAACGCTGGAGAGCAGCAGGCCGAAACCGGCGGGGCTCCGGCTGCGGCGGCGGGCGCGGCAGCAGCAACAGCAGCAGCGACGGCGGGAACGGCGGCAGCGGGAGCCGGACCGGCAGCGGGAACAGCGGGGACGGCCGCCAGCCAGAACGGAGCGGAAGGCGATCAGATCAACGCCAGCAAGAACGAGGAGGACGCGGGGTAAGCGCCGCGCCGAGGCGGGAGCAGGCCGCGCCTCCCCGCTTCCCCCCGGGCGCCATGTGCGGCGGTGGAGCGCGGCCGCTAGGCCCCGGCGGGGCCCTTGGTTGGGAGCGGAAGCGAGGCGGCTGGCGCGGCCCCGCAGCCCTGGGGCCCCGCTCCGCCCGGCGGGGGAGGGAGGGCGGCGGGCGGCCCCGCTGCGGAGGGATCGGCGGGCGGTGAGCCGGTGTCCCTGCAGCACCAGCGCTTCCTTTGTTCTGGAGCTGCCTTTTGTTGGCGCCATGTGGTGGCTGGGGGAGGGGCGGGGAAGCGGGTTTGTTGCCGTCTCACGCTGTAAAATGGAAGAGGATTTACCTCCGCTCGCGTCGCCTCCCGCGTTTTCCCCCGCCTTTCCGTTTTTAGGGAAAGGAGCGGATGGAAGGAGTTGATTTCTGTCGGTGTGGGGGGGTGTGTGTGTGTGCTGGTTCGAACTTTACGGAGATTGCATGGCTGATCTCTGCCGGCCTCGATGTGAGTGGTGTGTGCAGTGCATGTAAAAAACTCAATCCTGGCTTTGGAAGCCGGTCGGGATAAGCTGAGTATTTTTGGAGGAAGGGAAAAATCACACGATTGAGAGGACGCGCGGTGTGTTTAAACCAGCAAGACCTAGTTTGGTGTACTTCTTTGCAGCATTGTCAGAAAACGGCTTACCTCTTGCAGGCAATTCCTGGAGGATTGTGTTTTGGTAGAGGCATCCTTGTGTATTCTTTCCTACTCTGGTTGGTCTGTTCGTGAGTGTATGTGCTTGGCTTGAAAATCACCTGCCTGTTTGGCAAGGGGGTCTTTGTTATTCAAGCTACCCCACCTATTTAACTGGAACTGCCTTTGTTATCCCAGGGCTATGAACCGGCGGGTCAGATCCCTCAGGTTCTACAGGGAGCTGAAGCCACGGGAGTGTAATAGATGTTGGCTGTAAGGGAAGGAATAAAACTTGCACAAGTTTCCTATACGCTAGGGCCGGATGTACCTTTTGAAGACGTTACAAGGATTGAGAAACAAATCTTTAAGCTCTGTGCCAATTTTGTTTACTTTTTTGTGTTCTGCCCTGAAAAGCAGCCAGTACAGTTTCTAGTATAGGAGGTGACCATTTCAACCGCAAATCCATGTGCTAGAGCAAGAGCTGTCCACGGCTAATGTCAGCACCCTGAAATGCGTGTTAATTTAGCTGCGCTAATATGCTCTGGAAGAAAAGAGAAACTACATGTTAAGAGCGCGAATGTCCAGTCTATACGGCCCCTGAAGGCCAAACCAAATGCTAGGAATTTGGCCTTAATTTCAAAGGGTCTGTGTTGTTACTTAAATATATGTAGGTGTCAGTCATTCCAATTACAAAACAAAGGACTGTAAATTATGAAGTGTAATATTTATTGCTGTGGTAAGAGGTGAATTCTGCATGTGGCAATATCTCTGTGTGTACCACAAGCCCAACCTGATGGTGTAAAGGTGCTTCCAGACAAATTCCTGTCACCCCACAACCATTGTATTTCTCTTAATCATTCTGTAAATGTAGTCAATAATGACAGGGGATGGAAAGCCACTGTTGGGCTGTACAATTATAGCAGCAGTGCTTGGTCAGAAAGCATGCCGGTGTGATGAGAAGGAATCTGTCAAGTTACATTTCTTTCACCTGTTACGGAAAGGCTTAGTAAACTTTGTATGGTCTTTCTCTGTTGTAGCAGCTCAAGGAGCACGCAAGACTTAACTTGCACCTTATGTTTCATGCTGCACTTGACAGTTGAGCGTGCACAGTTTGGTTAGCCTACAGAGTATACAGTTATATGGTTTCATTCAGTTTGAGGGGGGGAAAAAAGGCAAAGAAACCCCAAGCAACCACATAGGTGTTTTTCTGATGTTGCCTTTTGAACATAAATGGATCCTGGTTCTAGGAAATCAGTTACACATGAACACCACCCCCCACTCCTTTTTTTTTTTTTTTTTTTTTTTAAACATAGACTAACTCCTAAAATGCTTTTGCCTTCTAATGCCAAATCTAGGTTGCTTCTAAGCAGAGTAAGGACAAACTGCTTTAATCCATAAGTCTATAGTTAGGTAAAAAGGCTGGAATGCTTTTAAAAGCTTAGTTTGTTACCTTGGAAACTCTGAAAATAGAAGATACAGCTATGTTATTAATGTTTTAATTTGAAGTGAAGCATTTCAAAAGTGCCTTGCTGACTTTCAGTTTTGTTCGCTTCTGTATTGTACTTCACTAGTGTTTAGTTCTTTGAGCTGCTTTAGAAGATATTTTGAGGGGGAAGGTGGGCAGGGAAGTACCGTATTGGCCCCTCATGAGAGTAAGGACTAATAATTGAGATACTAAAGTACTGATGATGACAGAACTAGATTCATAACTAAGCAGGAAGAAGTGCACAACATAGTAGTTCAGGCAGGTCCAAAGTCCCATCTGTTTTATGTGACTGTTCTTGGAGCCCATGGATACCTGCTTTAAATCTTGCAGGTGGTTGTTAGGACTAAAACTTTTACCACCATCTGTCCAAATCCTAGAAAAGCTCAAGTATTTTGCTTTTGATGCCTTTTTCTATCGCAAATGCTTTCAAAATAGTAGGAATAATCCTAGGTCCTTTCAGAAACTGAGTTGGCAGCACTTGTAAAACCAATACTGCTTTGATGCAAGTAACAGAATGCTGGTGAAAGAATGGAAGTTAGTGGCAAGGAATATTTTGGGCAATTTTTGCTGTTCCTTGTAGCCTGCAACAAACCTCAGGGTGCATTGTGCCCTTCTCTCATAAAGGAGGACACCCCCCCCCACCTTTGTGCACTCTCATAGTATTACTAGTTTCTGGCAAGGTGCAGAAATGTTTAACTTTCAACAGTTGGTCCTGTTTCTGACAAGGCTGCTGAGGTGTGTACCACTGTGAGCGTCTTGCTGCATACGCTTTTCTGTGGTATTTCCTGACTCTAAACACCTTTTCTCTCTTTGAAATTTCAGGAAGATGTTTGTTGGTGGCCTCAGCTGGGATACAAGCAAAAAAGACTTGAAAGATTACTTCACCAAATTTGGTGAGGTGACTGACTGTACAATAAAGATGGACCCTAACACAGGAAGATCCAGAGGCTTTGGATTTATTCTCTTCAAAGAACCTGGGAGTGTTGAAAAGGTGAATTAAAGCTTCATATTTCAGATTCTTAAGTTTTAGAGGAAGCTTTTCAACTTGAGTTATTCATACCAAACTATCTTTCAGGTTCTGGAACAGAAAGAACACAGGCTAGATGGACGACTAATTGACCCCAAGAAGGCCATGGCAATGAAAAAGGATCCAGTGAAGAAAATATTTGTTGGTGGACTGAACCCAGAAGCCACAGAAGAAAAAATCAGGGAATATTTTGGAGAGTTCGGAGAGGTGCGTAAGGTCATCTTACTAAATACTGGAACATCCAGCCTCCAGTTGCTGTCTGGTTTACCAGTAATTTGCGAGTGGCAGATAAACTTCAAATGTATTAAGGCTTCTGTAAGTGGTCCAGAGGTTTCCCTTCTTGAGAGTAAGGATGCTTCCATTGCTCATTAGACACCCTTGTCTTAAAACATTTTATCAGAAGTTAAAATTGGTTTTAAGAGCTGCAAAATTGAAACCTCTGGTCTGAAAATAAATGTTAGTATACACAGAACATTGCAACTTTGGTGTTGCATAATATGCATAGATATGAAACTTAAAGAGTTTTACTGTCCCAAATGCCATGTACTTAACTGTTGTGCTAAAATACAAGTCTGAAAAGAGTATTTCATGTCTTCAGATTGAAGCAATTGAACTTCCAATGGATCCAAAGACCAACAAGAGGAGGGGGTTTGTTTTCATCACTTTCAAGGAAGAAGATCCAGTGAAGAAGGTTTTGGAGAAGAAATTCCATAACGTCAGTGGAAGCAAGGTAGAAGCCTTGACTTGTAATTTTTTGCCCAAATTATGATGTGTAAATACCACTGCATCTGTAATCTGAAAAGGATTTTGTAGACCCCTGATCTCAAGGTACTAAAATGATGATAATGACTGTTTGCCACAAACAGGTATTTTGCCCTAAATTCAGTCACAGAGGCTATCAGGGTTCTTTGCCAATACTTGTGGCTTTAATACTTGCTATGTTCTAAGGACTTTTGTATATGAAGTATCTAATTGCATTCATTAAGTACGTGTGGAAAAAGTGGCTAGTTACGTATCAGTCTAGCAGTATAAGCCATTTGAACAGATGCAACCTGTGCATAAAGCACTTGCTTAAATTCAAGGCTTACAGACACTTAACTTCGTAAGCAGCTGGCTGAAACTGGCTCTGTCTGACTTGGGGGCACATTCTGTTGTCTTCTCTCAGAGGTCCCCCACTGCAACCAAAACCATGTCATGTAAACTAGATAAAAGGATGCAGAGTAAACATGTTTATGGCAGTTTGTACCTGGTCAGCTGGTTATGTGAACTACAGTAAATGTGGTGTGAGATGCTCTGAACAGCTGACTGCTCTTCTGTGGGACTAGCTAATAGAGACTCGTGTCAAGCTAATAAGAGGACTAGAGGCAGATGATGTGTCCTGGCTGGAGGTGTCCCTTTTCTCTTGCTCCATAGTCAGCGACCATACACGAACTTGAAAGCCCTACTAGATTTAATCATACTGAGACAGTGACATAGACTGCACTTAATGGTCTTGACATAGCACAGGATAAACTTTGGCAAACCCAATGTGCTGTTAGCTGTCAAGACACACAAAAAAGCAGCCTGTTTTCAGGACAGATGAATGCTCATGTACCAGGAGAGTGGAAAACACATCTGTATCTCATAACTGTTGGCTTGCTTGTGTTACAGTGATAATAGAAAGAGCAGGTTACCTTAAAGCTGCAGTGACGAATTCCAAGCCAGGCTTACTAGGGTGCTTGCTATCACAGGGAGTTGGTTGTTTCACAGCAGCAGTAGCTTTCATCTCTGCCTGGGCAGATTCAGGAACTAGGAAGCTGGCTGACAGTTTGAAGTGCAGCTTGGGAACCTGTCTTGGAAATGTCATCATAAATCACAGAATGAGTTGGGTTGGAAAGGACCTTAGAGCTGATCCAATTTCAACCCACTGCCACAAGCAGGGACACCTTCCACTAGAGCAGGTTGCTCCGAGCCCTGTCCAACCTGGCCTTGAACACTGCCAGGGATGGGGCTAGCCACAGCTTCTCTGGGCAACCATTCTGTGTCAATTCTGTTCTTAGTATTTGATAAGTAATGATTTCAAGTGTTTGGTAGGTGTACTGTAGTCCAGCACAGATGCTCAGTACATATAAAGGCCGCCAGGAAAACTGTTCTTGTGCATTTCTCAGAGCCTGGTTTATTCAGTGTAGCTCGGGTGGAGTGGTCCAACAGCAACAACCTTGTCTTGGAGGTTGTGCCAGGATAGTGGGCTTCTACAGGAGCAGTAGCAATACTGAGGTGGCCTTAGCACCTTTTCCATGGGGGACTTGATAGAAGAGTATAGGCAGTATTAAAATACTCTGAAAGCAATAGCCTGCTTTGTATGGCCAGTAATGGCTTACCTTTCTTTTCCATGGGGAAGTTGATGGTAGGAACAGTGGCCTGCTTTGAGTGGCTGACAGTGACTTACCTTTGCCCAGGTGGCACAATAGATCAGATGCTTCTGGGTTTGTGTTAGTCCTGTTCATGTGATGGGAAGCACAGTGAGCATCCTCTTTTGCCTCCAGGGTAATCTCTGGCTTTCGTAGCTGGTTAGGTTGGGTGTTGCTGCTGTAAGAACAGCATACACACTCATCCCTGTTTCTTCTTTTCAGTGCGAGATTAAGGTAGCGCAGCCAAAAGAAGTTTACCAGCAGCAACAGTTCAGTAGTGGTGGAGGAAGAGGTAGCTATGGAGGAAGAGGCAGAGGCGGAAGAGGCGGCGGTAAGTACCACACGCACTACTTTAGTATGGACACATTCTAAATAAGCTGTGTGTACTAAAATGGGATTTTGTGGATGGTTTTCCCTTCTATAGCTCAAAGTCAAAATTGGAATCAAGGTTATGGCAATTACTGGAACCAGGGTTATGGGAATCAAGGATACGGCTATCAGCAAGGTTATGGTGGCTATGGAGGCTATGATTATTCAGGATATGGGTATTATGGATATGGACCAGGCTATGATTACAGTAAGTAAAGAGAACTGTATTGGGTATAAGCAAGCATAACTAATTAGCAGTTTAATGCATTTGTTCTCTTGTTCATAGGTCAAGGCAGTGCAAATTATGGGAAGACACCAAGACGTGGTGGTCATCAGAATAACTACAAGCCATATTGATCAAACTTATTCAGGTATGCAGTGGCATGGTCTCTTTTGGAAAATGACTGCATAGGTTTTGTATACAATGCTGTAGATGGATACTTCAGTTCTGTACCAAATTTAACTTTACAATAAATTTCTATGGCCTGTTAAATGTGCATCTTACTTGGAAAAGCTCCCAGAAATGTTTTACATGTTTAATACTTAAAGATAACTAGTTGTCTAGACAGTGTGGTGTGTAAATTTCAGCCTTGCTGAAGATATTAATTAATGATTTTATTAATAGGTTAAACTGAAACTGATTTTGAGGGTCTGCTTAAAGCTGCAGCTCTGCATCTAGGGACTGCCTCTTGGAGTTAACTATGGACTCTGCATTACTCCAGTTGTACAGAATGAGATGCATCTTAGGGAACCAGTGTCACTTTCCACCTTTTTATTTTGTATTGTTTTTGTGTCATACATTTCCTGTAATGGAAGTGTTAATTTTACTGTACTTTTTGGTACCTTTTTGGAATCTAATGTATTGTAAGGTATTTTACATGTGTTCTGATTCACCATGACATGGATATTGAAGCTATCCTAGCTTTTGAAATAAAAAAGGCGTAATCTAGTGTCTTGTGCCATTCTTCAGCTTATGTATTAGTAAAATGCCAGCATCCTGTTCCCAGAACTTAGTTCATGGCAGTACCTTGATAGATGAAGAGTTGTGCTTAAATGTTTTTAATCTTAAAACTAGAAGGTTGTATTGGTAGTTGTGCTCACTTGCAGTTAAGTGGCAGCTAAAAACTGCAGTCACTTCTGCCTGGAGGTTATAGAAGAGAGCTGAAGCCCCAGCTGTTGTGGAGGCTGTGCTGGCAGCTCATGCTCCAGACAAGCACAGAGGCTCAGCATAACTGTGGTTAGTGTCTGCATTGTAGGCCTCTACTAGGAGGAGCCAGAGGTGTAGGTTTCAGGTAGGGCTTGAGAGTCCAGACAGCATTGCAGGAGGAAGTTGAGCTGTGCAAGCAGCTGGCTGCACTTCCTTCATGTTCACTGCCCTGAGTCTGAGACTTCTACAAGTTCTTAATTATATGTTATACAATAACCTGCCTTGAAAGACAGGTTAGACATTAAATTACCAATGCAAAGTCTGAGTACCTGCAGCCTTTTTCTGTATCATAAAATGCTAAAAGAACTTTCACTAAAGTCAGGGGTAGAAAAACAACAAAACATCTCTTTCAGAAAGAGATGAGTGACCAGCTCTGAATATGCTCTCCTTTTTTGATTAGTTTACCACTATTTTAAGGCAACAACTATGATGTGATTTGCCTCTCTGGCTGCAGATTTCTCCTAATCTCAGATTTATAAGTAGCAGGTGCTGCTGCACAAAGTAAACTGCTAATCTTTAAGTAATCAATTTGATCTTTCTTTTTAAAGCTAAACCTGACAATTTTCTTCTTGCCATATATCCTATTTGAATAAATGAGAACCAGAAGTGGAATCAAACTGAGACACTAAGACAAGGCACAAACAGATGTTACTAGTGACCTTTTCAGGGTTTTTTTTAAAACAGGGACGCAGCTATTCCTGCAGGGACTATAATATGCTGCTCCCTGCTGGCTGTCCTTAGAAAGAAACTTCCTATATAGTGAAGTCCTTAAGACTCTTACAAGTCTATAAGACTTTCCTGGTGTTAAGTGGAAATCTGGAATATAAAAAAGATGAAGCGGATGTTAAATCTGACAGTTGATATGACACCTTTACAGCTGGAGTATGCAACCTAATGCCCAACTAGCAAATAAAATTGCATACAACTGAAAGGGATATAGTATCTAAAAGTATTACTGTCTTAGGATGTAAAATCAAAATGCTTTATTGCATACTTTAACTTGTTTTCTTATGAAATAAGGGGTAGCAGAGTATTTTTCTAGCAGTTTGCCCTCCAATGGGGAATGTGTATAGTATCAGGCCCGTACTGCGTCAGTGTATTAGGAATAGTCTGTCAGCTGACTGTTACTCTGTTGGTGTTGGAAGGAAGTATGTTCTCAGGTCATGCTTCCTTGGCAGGTGATGTGGCCTTAAGCAGAAATTGAGGATACTGGTACTTAAATGCAGAGCTGGCTTTCCCTATATCCTTTGCCTGAAAAGTTTGTGACACAACATGTAATGGTCTGGTGAAAGCAAGGGCTTGTACACAAGGTTGTTGCTTATGGCTGTAATGAACTCTTAATTTATTAATCTTGGAGATTTCTTGAGGACAGAGTATTTTGTAAGAACCGGTTTGGGAGCCATGGCCTTCAGCCTGTTCCTTGTGCATTTGACAGTATGGATTTGAGTCTGAAGTTTGTGACTCAATGGGGTCACTGAGACTGTTGAATATAGTGTTGTTAGGGACCTTGTTCTGAAACTGGTTAGAGGAGCCTGGGCAGGACTGGGTGTACTGGCAGCTAGAATGGTGTTTGCATAGGTAGCAGCAGATTTAAAGAGAGAACCCATTGGTTCATCTTCATTTGCAAAAGTCATAACCTGGAAGAGCATGAATTTAGAATATGTAGTTTATAGCAGCTGCTAGAAATACATTCCTTTTATAATCACTTTTAGATATGCTGTTTTAAATAAAAGCCAATTCCACACTTCTGCCAGAGTTGAAACAAGCTCTTGCAAAATTTATTTCTCCTAAAGCTTTTACTAATAACAAGATAACTGAAAATAACAAAGTTAAAGGTAACTTATCTGGTTTAAGACATGCTAGGATGAAGGTTAAATGTGCATATAATTGTAGTAGAATAGTGTTTCTTAGATGATCTTGAACATTGTTTGAAACCTATGGAAAGAAAATGTTTTGGTAAAAGCATAATTAAATAACTTGGTCATTGCCTCATCTCGCTTACATTACATGTAAGTGTCCTACTAGTACTGTACTTAAGTAAGAGGCTTTTTGTTTTCTTGGTTTCCTGTAGAAAATAAAGGCATTTTTTGTGCTTAGTTTAGATTGCAGACAAGTACATAAAGTCATTATGGTCTCTTAAGTTAAACTGGCACTGTTAAGTAATCTTTCTGTTCTCAAGAATAAGTAGTACCATCAGCTGTATGTCTTTCCATTAACTTGCTAAATAAAATATTAACACATTTTTCTTGTGCCTGCTATACTAATATTATAATGAACTAAAAACATGGTTCTCCTTAGCTCAGGGTCATGGCACTGTGAATCTAGTGTGGTGGTTGAGGCTACCCATGATAACATGATTACAATACATGAGGGTACATTCTCATCTAGGTACCTAGAGTTTTGCTGAGAACTTGGTTTAAAGGCTGTTGGTTGCCTTTTAGTCAGAGTAGGTTGAAGCACTTCTACTAAAGTGTGTTGTTACTGAGGCGTTAACTGCGCAAATGTGTACACTGTGCTCATGAGTGCGTGGCAGAATGAATTGCAGGTAGATGTTCTCTGTAAGCAAGCCATAGAGGGACCTCAACAGATACGAAGACCTATGGGGCTTGGAAGATTTGATAGGACTCGTGTCTTGCTGATACCCAGAGACTTCTGAGTATAGGGGTAAATTGATGCTAAAGCATGAGGTAACAGCCACATAAGTGAAATGATCCTATGAAGTAGTCAGAAATGCTCAAGAGAACAGAAGGCAATACTATATCAAGTCACATGTTAAGCAAACCAGGAGCTGTAGTATTAAAGGTACTGTTTCTATTGCTCTTCATAAAGCTGTTAGCATAAGTAGAGGTTTCCAAATTGTGGCATGCAGAATGTACTGTGCTCCTGATGTCAAGGGCAGTTAAGGGGAGACTTGCTGAGAAGTAATTTTGCAGCTGGAACAGCTTCCGTCTAGAGACTTGAGTCACTGAGCAGCATAAAAGCTGTTTTTCATCTTGATGTGCATGTCATTTGCATGCCAGGGGTTAAACCCAGTCACTCTAAAAGCTTCCCAGACAAGCACAGCATGCTCTGGTTGTAAGCTTTTCTGGGACATGCTGGACCTAGCTTACAAACAAATGAGTATGAACTGTGTGTGTAGAAGTGTCAGACTGAGTTCCAGATGTACACAAGTCTGGTCTGTGCTTCTGGATGGCCACAAATTCCTACAAACTAACTCCAAGTAAAAGCAGCTCCAAGGATGCTTGTTCTTAGTCTACTGCCAGTGACAATGCTTGTGAAGTTCTATCTAGGAACCTTGACTTTTAAATAGTAAAAGATTAATAGGTAAATACCTGCTCAGGTAGCACCAGTGGATGTTTGCTGTTGGTTCAGATCTTCCTTTTCCATAGCTGGAGAGAGAAGCAGCAACAATTTAGCAAACTCATGACAGTGCAAAAACTTGTTTCTAACTTAGTTAATACTGAGTTTGCAGAAGTTATATAAAACCCCAACTGTGAAATGCAGAGGCAAAGCTATTTTAAAAGGCACGTGCATCTGTAGAGTGAATAGTTTTGATGAGAACTTTAAACCAGAATAATTCAGAAGTGAAGGCTACACTTAGATTGACTAAGATTCATTTTCCTATGCGCTCAGTATCTACCATCTTTGGCTCTTTCAGCACCTCTGAAAAGCAGGCTCAGCATTGACTTCAAGGCAATCCAACAGCAACCCTCTATAAGGAAGTTTTGATCTGTACTACCTGTTAGTAGCTTGTCAATTGTGTCCACAACAAATCTTGCATCCTCCTTATTGAAGCACATTGGGGGCTTGAATTTAAGCACATTTCTTCCTGGTCCATCTGTACTCAGTAGAATATATTCTTCCTTAAGTCTGGGAGGAAAATAGTAAGGAATTATGCTTGCCTTTGCATGTAGTTCAGAAAAACAGCATCAGCATGTTGCTGTCCAGACAATGCCCTTTTGCACTGACTGGTTTCTTCTCCAGCCAGTTGGCTATATTCTAACTATTGAGTGGCAAGATTACTTTGTTATTGTGTGCTTGCCTTGCACATGGCAGAACTACACGATTGTCCATTGTACCTTGTTATTAGATACTCTGCTTCTGCTGTGGCTGGGGTCCTTTCTGCTTGATCCTTGATTAAGTCCACCCCAATGAATAAGCCAGAACCCCTTTAAAGGAAATAAAAATAGTAAAATCTGTGTCAAAGGAAGGGAAGTGTATGTGAACTAAAAAAGATTTTTGTGAAGCCAGACCTTTATTGCATGAGAATTACCTGATGTTTGACTGGTGATAGAAAGGATATTGCTGTTTTGAAGAAATAAGTAATACAGCACAGACTTTTATCTGCTCAGAATGGCAGTGCAGGGCACAATGTTGAACATATTTTCTAGCCAACTCGTTAATTCTGTTCTTTGTGCACTTGAAGTATGAGTTCAAACAGGAATGTGAGTTCCTTTAGCAACTAATACATCAATGAAGCAGTACTGGCCTGGAGTGGCAAAGTAGATCAGGCTTTTGATAAGCTTCAAGTTGGTTTTAATCTGATGGGAGCTGTTGGATTTTAACTGAAAACACTGATTTAATGAGTATCTTAAAATCACATCAGTTTGAGTGTGAACCAAAGAAAAAGGCAGCTAAAAACTGCAAATAAGGTGCTGATACCTGACATCACCAATGATGGGATGCTTCATTTTCTGCTCCTTGAGTAGCTCCGTCAGGAAGTTGCCTACTTCTGTGGCATGAGCCTGAAGGTGCTCCTTCTCAATCACATCTAACACAGCTAATCCAATTGCACATGAGACAGGATTTCCTCCAAACTGAGCTCACAAAAGGAACACGCATAGCATGGAAAGGGAAAAAAGATGCAAGTGTCACTGAATGTGGCCTCAGCCATGTATGAGCATACTGCCATTTTTAGCAGATGGAGCCAGTAAATAGGAGGCTATGTACTAGAAAGATACAAATGATATTATATACAGAAACTGAGTGATAGAGATTAATTAAAACTGCATGATTATCCCATTTTAATACTTAAAACCGCTGTAAAGGAGAGTTTGGGCAGCTTACTGTATTAAAATACTCAACTCCTGTGGCTGCAAATGCTTCTGCAATTTCTGTTGTTGTTGCTACACAAGCAATAGGGTGCCCATTTCCTATTGGTTTCCCCATAGTGACAATATCAGGTACAAAGTCTTCTCCCTGCAGCTGGAATGCCCAGAAGTGCTTGCCAACCCTGCCAAAGCCAACTTGAATTTCATCAGCAATAAATATGCCTCCTGCCTTGCGCACATGCCTGTAACATAAGAGATTTTACTGTCTCTTAGAGCAAACAGAACATAGTATTTGCTGTTTAAGAACATGCAGACAGCATTACTTTGCAAACTTCTACGGAAGCAAACTTGTACCAGCCTATATTCTATATTATGTATTTAAAAGCAGATCGTTGCCATACAAAGTTTACGTTCTAACATGAAGGCGCAGGCCATTTCCTGCCTATCAAGCTGTATGCTACAGCAGGCAGAGAAATTCTCTTATCTATAGTTCACAAATATGTCAAATTTCAAAAGATAATGAATGACCACTTACTCTGCAGCCTTCTGAAAATACCCTGCTGGTGGAATGATTTGACCACCCACACTTGGCAGAGACTCGGCAAAAAATGCAGCAATCTGAAATGAGAAGTAGCATGGCCACAGTACAGAAAGTTGTGGAAACTGTGTTAACAGCAAGCTCTTTGGCATTAGATGGTTCTTGCATTATTATGTGATCTTTCCTCTTTGACAAGTCTGGGCCACTTGGCTCAATAATCCTGAATGGCACTGGCAGGCAGTTGTGCTCAGTTCTAAGGCAAGACAAATGGTTAAGGAAATCACTTCTTACCTTTCTGCCTCTCTTCTGTGCTTGCTCAATAATATTTTTCACTTCATTAGCATAGGCTGTTACTGAATCTTCGTGGTCTTCTCTGTAAAGTCCTCTGTATGTGTCTGGAACAGGAGCCTGTGCAAAGGAACAGTATCCTATATTCAGTATATTGTAAATAAGACTTCATTAAATTGACAAGTAGTTAGTAATTATAGTGTGAAGTACATACCACATGGACCCATTCCTTCTGTCCTTCTAGATTTCTGAATTTATATGGGCTTATGTCAATCAAGGATGTCAGATGTCCATGGTAAGCACTTAAAAAACAATTAGCAGAACTAAAGAGTAATTTCCTCAGTATCAAAATGTTCTTTAGGATTAGCCTTTGTGATAGATCAAGAGTAGCTAGGCTCTCAGGTGGGAGTACAGTTGCTTAAGATGAGAACAGCTCTGCCGTTTATATCACTAAGCTTTAGTACTAGTTAGATTTCTTTGTGTACTGAATGTAAGGGATGCAGAGGCACAGTACCCCTTGGCAGTGGTTTGCCTGGACCAGTGACTAGAATCACAGCAGTGTTAGGTCATCAGCACCATTCCAGGATTGCAGGACTGGAAGGGACATGTCTGTCCTACTTCTGAGTATCCTCCAACGATTAGTTTCCAGTCTCCCTTTGCATTCTAGTCTTAATGTTTGACTACCTTCATGGCAAAAGATTTTATTCCACTGACTCATCAGAGTGCCTTCAGATTTCAACTTACATCAGTTTTATTTTTCTTGTCACCATATGTCTGGTCTGGCTCCATTTTTCTGCTCCTTCCCACTACAGAGTTGTAGCAGCAGTAAGATCTCTCTCTAAACATCTCTTGCAGCTGAACAAACCTTATTTTCTTAACCTCTCAAGCCTGTGGCTCCCTACCCATTGTGGCAGGCCACTGCTGGCCACCTTCCAGTATGTCAGCGTCTGTTATGGACTGGAGAACCCAACCTCAGGGCTGGTCTTGCAAATACTGAACAGAGAGGAAAATTACATCCCTTAACTTCCTGGTGACAGTCTTCCCACTACAGCAGGTTTCAGAAATGCTGTGACCACAGACCAAAACTGAGCCTTGAACCCCGCAGTAGATAAAACTGTCAATGTACTTACTGGTCTAAAACTATAACATCCTCATGTTTTGTGTACTGTCGTGCCAGTCTTAGGGCAAGATCATTGGCTTCAGATCTGCAATTGAAAAAGTCAGTAAGTGTCTTACTGTGGATGTGTGAATTTGGAAATTCTAACCCCCCCTTGCAATGCTGTTTATGTCTGCAAAGAACAGACAGAACTCTATGCATGTTGCTCACAGATCCCCTAGTAAGTCAGCACTAATTAGATAGGACTGTTCACTGGAACATAATTCATCTTAAAAAGCTGGAGTACAGGAACTATGGAAAAAGAGTTGTTTTAGCTGTAGGTTGCTTGGGAATATCTGCCCCCCAACAGAAATATGCATTGCTGCTAGAAGTAATTCCCAGTTCAGAAGACAAGTCAGACCTGAAGGTAATACAGTAAACTTCTACGTTATAAGGCACTGGATTATAAAACATCAAATAGAATAAAACCCTTCTTAAATGAAGCACTAGTTTAGTTTCCTGATAGAGAGCTTACCAAATGTAAACTTTAGAGTCACTGATGTTCTGAAAAGGACCAACCACAGTTAGTTTCTGCAAACACAAAACCCCCAAACCACAGCTTTTGTCAGCATCTAGTCGTTAGTACCAGATAGTGCTGTTGATAAGTGAGTGTAGCACTTGTCTGTATACACCTGGGAAGAACAAGGGATCAATTCTAACATAGCCAACTTACCCAGAATTCAGAAAATAGAAGGTGCATAACTTCTCAGGCAGTGTTCTTGAAAGTCTCTCTGCATAATCGACCAAGTTGTCGTGAAGGTAACGGGAATTGGTATTCAACAGTTGACTTTGTTCATGGGCTGCTTTCACTATAGCAGGGTGACAATGTCCAACTGCAAGAGAGTGTGTTAGAATGGTTGGAGACTTAATTAGTGTCACCCATGATGTTCATTCATAGAATCATAGAATAGTTAGGGTTGGAAAGGACCTTAAGATCATCTAGTTCCAACCCCCCTGCCATGGGCA